>PVIC010012450.1:6963-31164 GCA_004025085.1 Thryonomys swinderianus
CGCCTGCCTTGCAAGCATAAGGACCTGAGTTCGATCCCCGGTTACCACATATAATGCTGGGCGTGGTGGCTCACGCCTGTAATCCCAGCACTCGGGAGGCAGAGACAGGAGGATTGCTGAGTTCACGGCGGCTTGCCTGGGCACCATAGTGGGCTCAGGGCCAGCCTGAACTACAAAGCGAGACCCTGTCGCAAAAAAAAAAAACAAAAAAAACAACAACAACAACAAAAAAAAAACGGGACTTGGAATGCTCTCATTTGTTTCAAATTTTCTATAGTTCTTGAACTCTCTCAAACTCTTGCCATTCAACAGTGATCAGAAAGCCCATCCTCTGTCATGCAACAATCCTGGGGGACCCAGAGTTCAAATCTAAAACAGTGTTTGGAGACCTTCTAATCCTCAACCAACAGCAGGGTTTGGAATTCTCTCATCTTTGACCTCACTATAATCCTTGGACTTCTCTCCAACTTCTGGAATACGATAGTGCTTAAGATCTCACCTCCTAGCATGCAATAGTATGTAGACATTCCATCTCCCAACATGCAGTAGTTTGTAGAGATCCCACCTCCCAGCATGCAACAGTGTAGAGATTTCATCTTACATCATCCAACAATTCTTGGAAATATCAATTCCCAGCATGCAATCTCCTCATTCTCCAGGTTCTTAACTCTCACCTGAGAGGCCAAAGCACACAGCCCCCACTCGGAGCAGGAACTCTGCACCTTTGCTGAGCACCATGATAATACAGAGGCAGCCCAAGGCCATGAGCACCAGACCCAGCACTGCTATTACTGCCGCTGCTATGTTCACCTCTGTGAGGAGGAAGAGGGAAGAAGAAAACACAGGATATAGACAATGGCGAGGACACCACCACGTGTCTCAGAGCTGGGGAGATGTAAAATTCAGGACTAGGTTATCCAGCGTATGATGGTCAGTCTGGTCATCAGCTTGACCGGGCATTCAGTAAAGCATGCTGTGCTTGTGCCTCTGAGAGCATCTCCACAGAGGACAGGCATGGACACAGGCCAGCGGGGGGCCTGCCCTGAGCATGGTGGGCACTGACTACAGGCACCGGTCAGACAAAAGCAGAGTATCTCTCCATTCTCACATGCGTTCTGTCTGTCTGTCGGTCCGTCCTCTCCCATGTTCCCACCATGAGCCCAGAAGCAATGGAGCCAGGCCATGGACTGGCATCCGCAAACTGTGAGCTTGGTGCTCGGTCCCCATGACAAAGCTAAGTCACAGCCCAAGTTTTACTTTCACAGGTGGAGGAGCTAAGACTTGGAAAGGTCTATGTTTTTGCACAAGCCAAAGGGCAGAGAGGGCACAGAGCCAGGATTAGAGGGAGACAGAGAACCACCAAGCGCTACCGTCACCTGGTCACTTCCTGTTTACACAGTGCCAAGGCCCAGAGGTGGGGGGGGTCTCCCAAGGTGCCTGAAAACTGGGGGTTCCGGAGAAGTCCCAAGACCCTCTCAACGTTAGCTTCCTTCTCTGGAAAACAGGGGCCAGCCTGTACCTGCTGGATCAGGACGAGCACGGGAGGTGCCCGTGCTCCACGTGTTAGGCTCATGGCGGGTGGTGCCAATGTGTGTCCCGGAAGTCCCCTCAGCTCAGACTCAGTGACCTGACAGGGCTCCCTGGAGCAGAGAGACAGGGAACTGCACGATGCTGTGCAGTTCACACCATTTCAGCTGTGTCCTCTCAGCAACCCCCACAATGGGCAGCGAAGATCCCCAGGGGTGGCAACGTCGAGGCTTGGGGCCAGCAGAAAAGCTGACCATAGAGTAGAAAGGACAGAGTTTAAATGTGGCCTTTAAGCTTTAAACTACAGGCGCCGTAGTGCATGCCTGAAATCCTCGCCCTCCGTAAGCTGAGGCAGGAGGACTGTCACAGGTTCAATGACCAGACTGAACTACATGGCAAGACCCTGTCTCAGAAAAACTAAGTAAATAATCAGCTAACTAATTAGTTGATTTGAATTCAACAAATAAAATTTAAAACTCATTTCCCTTGTCAAACCAGCCATGTTCTCATGCTGGAAAGCTGTGTGCGGTTTTTGGTGGCCCCAGGCCCCCAGGGGGAGAACAGGTTCCTCCCCACAGGATACTGTGGGGCAGCCCACGGGGCAGTCCGCTGGGGATGGTGCCTGCTGGGAAGAGCGTCTCAGCCCTGTCTAGGGTTCTCTTTCTCCCCTGGCGATGGAGTTAAAGCTCATGTGAGGCTGGCAGATGGGGCCCGGACCCAGGCTGGGCTCAGCTCCAGCCAAGAGCCCGACTCAGAGGCGCTACATGCATGCACAGGGCAGGAGTGCCACTGGCAGAGTCATGCAGCACGTGCCACAGGCACGGGAGTCCGAGCACCAGGCGGTGGGCGCCGGCAGCCTTGGCCACCATCCTTGGTCCCCATGGGACATCTCCTTAGCCAGCAGCACCCCACCATGGCGGAAAGTCCTCACCTTTCTTCGTGGTTCTCTGGAAGATGTGTGCGTTCTCCCCCGTGGTGAAGAATTTAAAGTAGGTGCAGTTGGCTTCTGTGGGAGGAGAAAGAGGGTGCCAGGAGTTCCCCTGTGCCCACGGGGCAGCCGGGGGACACCTGCTGCTGCACAGAGAGGGGCCAGAGCTCCCTGGGTCCCTGATTTTCCGTCTTTAAAACGAGGCGATAATCTCTTTCCTGGCTCCTTGTTGTGGGTCTGCCGAGGGTCAAGTGGGATTAGAAATGGATCATCGCTTTACTCCACAAAGACAGGGCCCCAGAGGCCAAGGCCCAGGGAGCCTCCCCCACAGTGGGAGCAGCACATGAGAGCTCCTGGGATTCACGGGGGGCACAGGGGCCCCGCCAGGCAGCGGACTGCCGAGGGCAGGGGGGTCAGCCTCCAGGCGCGCACGGAGCAGCTCAGGCCCACAGGAATCAGAGAGCTGGAGCTCAAATCAGCTGAGCGGCCGCCGGTGTGAATGGGCTGTAGGATGAAAGGGCTGGATCAAGGCCAGTGAGAGCGCCAGCAGCTGCACTGGCGCTCTGTGTTGCTCTGGGAAGGGCTGGGCCTCGCTCTGAACAGGAAGCCCGACAGCACTCACTGCCTCACTGAAAGCTGGGCGAGGACTGGTCCCGCGTGCCAGGGAGGCGCCCTCAGGTTGGGTGCTCTGTCTCAGTCTGCCTCAGGACCCCAGGATGCTCCCTCTCAGCAAAATCAGCTGAGCATGCGTCTCTCAGACGGCCCCTCACTAAATGACACCATGGGCTGGGTGATGTCGCTTTTGGGTGTACATTCCCCCAAAGCCACCGGGACCATACACGTGATGTTCGCTGCAGCTCCACTTACAAATAAGGAGCAGGGCGCCAGGTGTGGTGGTGCACACCCAGGAGGCTGAGGTAGGAGGAATCCTGTGAGTTTGAGGCCAGCCTGAACTACATAGTGAGACTCTGTCTCAGAGGGGGGGGGGGGTGGCCAGGATTCTAGCTCAGTCATGCTACACCTGCCTCTCAAGTACAAGGTTCTGAATTGATCCCTGGAACCAAAGAGAGACAGACAGACAGACAGACACACACACACACACACACACACAGAAAGAGACTGGTGACAGAAATGTAGGAGTATGATGCACTGAACTTTCTGTACATTCCATCCACCAATCTTCTACTTTAAAAGGGACAACTTTCTAAACTGTATTCTGGAGCCAAAAACTGCCTCAGAATTTACTGACCTACTCTCCCATTCCACAGACCGAAGCCCAATAGAGGGGAAAGGAGACAGGGAAGCGCAGGGGAGAAAGAGGTCAGGGCACTGTGGCCTGGTGGAGGGGGACTGACTTCATACTGCAGGAAGTGGAGTGCCCCTCGGGGGGCAGTGTGGCCTGCTGGGCGCCGGCTCTGGCTGCCCGAGACTTCGGGACCTCACAGCTCCTGCTCTGGAGGATCTGGTGTAACCCACTCAGAGAGCAGCATGAGTCACCCTGAGGCTGAGGGAAATTGGAGCTGTCTGAGTCTGAAGCGTGGGCTGTTCTGAGATAATGTGCCCGGGAGGTGTACTCTGCTGGGCAGGGCCACAGGACGATAAAGCCAGACCTGTCCTTTCTGGCCAGTAGGGGAGACAGCCAAGGCCGTGAGGGACCCCACAGCTCAGTGTGAGGCAGGATCCCCGACGACATAGTGGGGATCTCTGGGACGCTGTCTGGGGACCCCTTTCTGGAACATCTCAGGGAGTGGTCAGGAACAGAGGCTCCTGGGATTGGAGGCCCATGGGGCCAGCAAGGGTGTACAGACTGAGCCCCAGGGCTCTCTTGCGCCCCACTTTCCTGGAGACTAGGAAGTGCTAACCACTCCCAGGGCTGCTCTGACAATCACGTCATTACGCACGAAGCACTTGGAGCAGAGCTGGGCTCTGTGCAGGCGTCTTGCGTCTTCCGTGTCAGAACATGTCACGGTGCCGAGCCTCGGCTTGCCCTGCCTGAGGCCTGGAGATGGGACAGACAAGCCAGGGCTGAAGGGAGTGGGCCTGGCCAAATATGGAGCTCACACAGCACGGGGAGGCCTGCTCCTGCGCCCTACTTTGCTGTAAGGGACTGAGGACATTGTGCTTTGGACCCCAGGCTATAAAATACTACCCTGGAGAAGCAGGGGTAGGGGAGGGAGTTCGGGACACTGAGATTACAGAGCCTCCAGGAGGCACAGCGATCAGACGTCCTGCATGGGTTCCCAGGGTGACCTGTATGTTCCTGAGTCAACAGGGGTGCAGCGCTGCCACCGGCTCCCCCGAGGTGCACAGGGTCCTACTCCTGTGAACTGAGGGCACAGCATGGCCTCTCTTGGAGGGAGGAGGATGGCTCAGCCCCTGGCACAGGTGGAGTCACAAACTACTCCTTAGGCATCGAGGGTGTGGAGCGGCTGTGGAGGAGGCAGGAAGGATCTAGTGTCCAGAGCGGACATCCAGAGGTGAGGTAGACAGGAAACAAGGGTGTGTCCCAAGTCCCCAGCAGGACTCTCAGCAGGGAATTGGCACAGACCCCACGCTGGATGGCATCAGGCTGGGGTGCAGGCTGTCCCCGGGGGGCCACTCTCTGGGCACAGGCTGTTGGGGTGGGCACAGCTGGAGCTGAGCTCTAGGGACACAAGGGCAGGGGAGGTGGCACAGGCCCTGGCTGGGTGAGTGGACTGACCTGAGCAGGGCTCCCCCAGGCCCAGACTTTCTCTGGGGCACTGGCTCTCTGTGGGGTAGCCTCACCTCCAGGCAGCTCAGCGGGGCCGCAGGTGTCCCTGTCCTCCGGCACGTCCGCCTGCCACAGCCGCTTGGTGCACACCTTCCACAGCCCCAGGTGGGCGGCGTCACACACAGCGCTGCCGTTGGCCTTGTAGGTATTCAGTTCCACCCAGAACTCGGTGCCCACCGACAGCACGGATAGTGTGGCGCCCACGGCGGCCAGCAGCAGTGCCAGCTTGGTCTTGCCCTCACGCTCAGGTGTCAGGCCACGCTTCTGCTGGCCCTGGATGCGCCTCTGGCCACAGGCTGCCCGCCGCCGCCGGTCCTCCTCTTGCATGAAGAAGTTGGACCACATCATGGTCACCCAGCGAGGAGGGCAGAAGCTCAGGAGCAGCGGCGTAGGCAGGGGCGTGAGGGGCCCGGTGGCTGGCACACCAGACTGGAGAGGATGAGGTCTGAGCTGGGGAGTCAGGGTCGCCCCTGGGCCTGGAAGGGACCAGACTAGATTTCCAGGCTGGGAAGCCACAGAGCTTCAGAGGCACCCCCTAGGGTACTGCAGTGAGACACCCGAGGGAGATGTGTCCCCTGTGTCTGAAAGATCCACCTGGGTTCCTTCGGGCTCAAAGTTTGAGGATGAAGGACTTGGGACTCGGGGGTGCAGAAGGGGAAGAACTGGGGTGCCCAGAAGGCAGCCTCACAGCAGAGCTGCGGAGCAGAGCTGGAATTCAGGGGCGCAGGGACTGAGGAGGGGGTGGGGCCCTACCATTCAGAGGAGGAAGCCGTGCTGGCTTCTGAAGAGAAGGCCGGGTTCTCTCTTGGGGTAGGGAGGGAAACGTGGGGTTCCCAGTGGGGCTGCAGTCTGCGCTATGGATCAGAAGGCTCGGACAAAGTGTCCTGGGGTGCCCAGGACCGCTGGGGGCCGCTGGGGATTGAGCCACACCTCGCAGGCTCCTGGGCCCGCCCGCTGGCGCCTGCTTTGCGCTTGCTTCAGGCCTCCCACGCACGTCTGCGGGCCGGCACCCCGCGCTTGTCCTCAGCGTCCCTCACTCGAGCTAGGCGGACCAGACCTCAGGCTGCCCAAGGACCAGGGCGCCCCGCCACCCCCAGGCAAGGCTATTTCTGGCGCGACCCGTAAATAACATCGCACCTGTCGCTGCGCGTTGCCATAGGGACCCTGGGTATTTTAAGGGGACGAGGAGCAGAGGGGGTGAGGCCAGCGGAGGAGGGGCGGGGGAGGGTCTCAAAAGGGCAGAGGCAGGAGTCTCTCCAGCCCCAAGGCCGAAGGACAGGCTGAATCGGTGAGGGCAGAGCCAGGGCAGGACAGAACCCGGGTTACTGGCGGGGGGCAGCAGGGCTGGGGTGCTAGGAGGGGTGGGGTGCGGGGCTCGCACCCCGGGGCCTGCAGGAGGAGGCCAAGCCTGGACTCCAAGTCTGCAGGAGGACAGTGGTCCTGGGCGCTAGTGTGGGGAAGGAGGCTGGCCCTGTCCCCCGGAAAGAGGACCGGGCTCCTGGGCTCAGCATGGAGCATGCTGAGTGGGGGCCTCGCTGGGTCTGAGTGGTGAAGGCTGGCCTTGTGCCACGGGCCCCAGCAGGCGGAAGGGTAGGGCTTGGGAGGGTGAGGGCAATGGATACTAGTGAGGCGGAACAGCGGTCCTCTTCGTGGACTTTATTAGATGGGTTGCCCTGGGGGACCGTCCATGCAGCCTCAGCTCCCTCTGGGGCACGGCAGGGACAGCCGTGTGCCGGGAAGCGCAGGGCCGGCTCCGCTCCCCACCCTCAGCCCTTGTGCCACTTCCAGGATGGCACTACCTCTCACCAACTCCTCCTCTGCCCATGGCTGCTCCAGGTGGGCAGGTGTCCGAGCTGCCCAGCACGCTGGAGCCCCGGGCCCTCTCTGCCCCTGCCCTTGGAGCACATGTGTCCCCTGGACGTGACCGTCTGCATGTGCACCTCGCTGTCCCACTGGACTGTGGCCGGGGCCGGAGAAAGTTACCTGGGTGGCTGAAGCACAGCCTGCTTCAGGCCGGGCACACAGGCAGCCTTAGAACATGTGCGGGTGGACAACGGACGGGCAGCAAGCGGCCAGGTGCAGGGATGCAGGGCTCCCGGCCAGGGAAGGTGCTGGCTGCGCCTCCCGGGGCCCTGCAGAGCCCCTTCTCTGTTGTTCCACCACTGGTGCTGTGTCCCGCAAGGGCAGACAGAGCATGCACTTGGATCGCAGGGCCTGGCACCTGTGAGTCTGCCCAACCCCTGTCAGGCCTTCTGGCCCGGGGCATCCCCAGCCACCCCGGGAGGCCATCCTCCACCCTCTTCTCCCGTGGAGTTTGTCCTGCTGCTCCAGACCTTCCTGAGCCTGGGGTGAAGCTTCCAGTCTGTATCTCCCTGTCTGCACCCGGCCCTTCCTGTCCTGTCATTTCCACACCAGGTTAATCGCTAGGTCCTCCCCCTCCCCCTGCCTGGGGCAGCACGGCTTATATCCCTAGCCCCGATCCAGCATGGCCACACACACACACGCACGCACACACGCACGCACACACGCACGCATGCACGCGGTGGGGGGCACTGTGCCTCCACCTCTCCCTCTGGGTCTCACCCTCCCCTTCCAGCCTGCCCCTGCTTCCTGCCCACCCACAGGTCACCCCTCTTGTCGCCCTCTGCCCTGTGCTCTTGCCACTCTGCTGATGTAGGTGTCCCCAAGGTGTGAGCCGGTCACTTCCTGTCCATCACCTAGGTGGCTTCATCCCCCTCTGTGGCTTTCAATGCTGATGTTTCCATGACTTTGATTTGAAGCCCTGACCTCACTCCCGCATGGGCTCCAGTGCTCACCGCCAGATACCTGCTCTCAGGTGTCCCCCAAACGCCTCCCGCTTGCCGGTTCCAGAAGAGGAAGCACCCTTGGCTCCTCCACCCACAGGTCCTGTTCCTCCCATTGGTGGGACGTGGCAGCGCCCACTGAGTCTCAGGCCCAGCTCGGCCCCCGTCTTCTCCCTACTGGCACCTCGCTGAACCCAGTGCACCCAGCCCTCCACCTCCTGAAACCTATCCCCGGAATAGCCACAAGGGCTGGGTGTTGTTTTGTTGAAATAAAAGTCCCTGCCAGGCTGCGCTCAGAACCACTGCGCCTGGAGCAGAACTCAGCTTCCTTCTGGGGCTGCAGCCCTCTGGACTCAGGCTTTCTCTGCCCGCTTGGGTGCCAGGAAGCCTGTGCCTGGCCTTCTGGGCCGACCTGACTCCTGCCTCTGTCTGGACCTCATCAGCTAGTGTCAGGCCCTGAGACAGAAGTATGATGCTTCACCTTGCCCTCCCAGGGTCCCAGGGTCCCAGGCCTGGAGGCTGCCTTTCTGGGCACCCTCACTGGGCCTCAGCAGGGCTGAACAGGGTGGCACCCAGCAAGTCTAGACTCCTAAGGAAAAGGACAGGACACAAACCCTCCCTATACTCCACTTGCTGTCTCTGTTGCTAGATCTTTCTTTGTGGTTCTCTTATTTACGTGCCTTCTCTCATGTCTCTGTGGTTTATCTCTGGAGAATCTAGAGTCGGGTTTTCTTTGTTTCCTTTAATCTTTGCAACATCTGTCCTCTGATTTGAGCTTCACACTGTCAGGGTCCATCCCCCAGTTCCTTTTCTCTCCTGCTAACCACCGGCCACCAAAGTGCCTTTTCCCACTTCCAGGACTCAAGTCCTCCCAGGGGGCCTTCCCTTCCTTGTCACCTGCCCTTCCTGACCCCACTCGCCCCAGCTCCCCACAGACAGTTCTCTTGGGTTCTCCCAGACTCCACCTCCCCACCCACTCCTCCCACACTGGCTCTCAATGCTTTCCCCTCTTCCAAGCCCTGCTGCTGCTCACATCCCCAAGGCTGTCCCTGGCAGCCTGCGTCACCGCTGACCTCTGTCCCCCTGGACCGGGAGCCTCAGAGGGCAGGGCCAGGTAGATAGGGGGCTCAGTCACAGCCCCTCCCCCAACTGGCACCTAGCTCAGCCTCCCTCAGCCATCAGCGTGCCCCTAGCCTTCCTGCCCCCTAGCAGGACCTGCTCTTCCTTTTGCTATGCATACAGGGCACCACATTTGCCAGGAAGCGTCCTCTGTCTTCCTCAACACTCACTGAGCCCCATTATCCTTCGCCCATGCTCCCATTTGGACCCCATTAGGCTACAGCCCAAGCCAGTGCACCCTGGGTCTGGCTGGGCCTGACCCAGCGTCTGGCACACTGGCGCATACCTGAGCATGTCAGGGAGACAGTGGCTGAATTAGTGAGCGGAGTGTGGATGCCCAAGTCTCCACGGTTCCCTGCCTGCCACTCTTTCGCTGTGCGTGAGTCTGTATGACGTGCTTCCTTGCGTGACAGGGAGTCCACACGGGCTGTGGTTGACGCTGGGTTCCGGCTTCACTCTGCAGTCCTGCTCCATCCCTGCTTCAAGCCGTTCCCCAACCTACAGGTCCCTGCCCAAACTGGGCCTGCCTGCCTCCAGCCTCTTCCTGCCCCAGGACCTTGAATTAGCCACTCTCTGCGAGGACACCTGTTCCCACCTGGCTCCTCCTGTCCCTCCCTAGGAGCCCTTGGTAGCATCTCCGATTTCCCCTCTGCCCTGACTTGGTGTGTATGTGTGACTCTAATTCATGTCTGGCTCCTGCACAAGATGTAAACTCTTTGAGGATGTCGGGATCCTATTTCCTCCCTCTGCCCAGCATTCCACATGATGCCCAGCAGTGAGCGCACAAAGGAGCGGCCGCAGTAATGAATGAACCCTCGGTGCCAGCGCGGCCTTAGTACCAGCATCTGACGCACAGCAGGTGCCGGGTAAGCCCTTGGGATGGCGAGACGTGGGCGCATGCGCGGCCGCCCGGGCGTCCGTCCCCCTCCTGCCCCGTGAGCTGTCCGGGCATAGGGCGTCGGTAGTTGTGGGTGACTCTAGTTCTGGGTCACGGACCCTCTGCATAAGTTGGGCTGGCCTGGGCTGGAGTCCCTCCCTCCCTCCTCCCGCCCCGCCCCCACATGCATACAGCGAAACATTTAAAAAAAAAATCTCAAAACTGCAAAAACACCACGGCCTCCCCCTCCCCGAGTCCCACCAAAAAAATAAAATGCATCGCTCGCAGAGCCCCTCCCCCCGCCTCCCGGCCCGGGGTCCCTGCTTCGGAGGGGGAGGGAAAGTCGGCCCCGCGCCCCGGGCCGGGGTGCGAGCGGGGCGAAGGCCACGCGGTCTGCAGCGCACGGGGGCGGGGCGCCCCGGCCCGGCAGCCCCTTCACGCGCGCCCGCGCACGCGCCCCGCACGCGCCCCGCACGCGCCCTACACGGGCGTGGTTTTCCTGTTGAGCGTGTTGGTGTTGGAGGCTGCAGCCTCCTTGGCAAGGGTCCCGGGCGCGGGCGCGGCGGGCGGCGCGGGCGCAGGCGCCGCAGGCGGCCCGGTAACCGTGACGGTGACGCCACCGCCCGCCTCCTTGGGGAAGGCGTTGTGTAGCGTGAGGAATCCGGACGCCCCCCCGCGGTCCCGCTCGCTGCCCGCAGCCCCCGCGGCCCCCGTGCTGCTGAAACCGCCTCCCGCACCGCCACCGGCCCCAGCCAGCCCCGCGGCCACGCTGCCCTTGGACGGGTCTCGGCTGAGTGTGTACATGGAGATGTCCGTGGAAGCGAAGCCCGGGCCCCCGGGGCCGCCGGGAGACGCGTCCCGCGACGGCGACGGCTCACTGGAGCGGGAGCTGGAGCGGGAGCGGCGGCGGTAGCGGAAGCGGTAACTGGGCAGACGGAGGATGGCCGAGGGGCCGCTCCCGCCACTGCCGCCCGTGCCCCCGCCGGCCTTGAGCAGGTCCGAGCGAGACTGGCAGTGCGCTTCGCGGCTGCGCTCGATGTAGATGTTGACGGCCAGCACGCCGATGACCTCGGCCAAGATGAAGGACAGCCCACCGAAGTAGAAGGACCAGCCGTACGAGTAGTGGTTCTTCTTCTCCTCGTCGCGCTTCGGGCCCGGCTCACCCGCGTTGGCCGAGATGTACACAATCACACCGATGATGTTGCTGAGGCCTGGGCGGGACGGTCAGAGGGAGCCTCGAGGCCACCCTGCCTGGCCCACCCCCAGCCCCCCCAGGGCTCAGCCCTCGCCCCGACAGCCCGTGCCACCCCCTCACTGGCCCAGGCCACACCCAGCTGGCCCTGTACCTGGCCCACTCAGCCCAGTACCTTCCCCTATCGCCTGAGCCCCACCCACGATGGTCCAGGCCCTGCCCTGGCCAATCTGAACTTGCTTTGGTAATCTAGGGCCACCTGCACGAGTCTAAATCCCACAAGTGGTCTAGGCCCTGCCTGCCCTCCGTGAACCAGACCCTGTCCCGCTGGCCATGGCCAAGACCGGTACAATCCCTACATCGGTCCACTCTCTGCTACTGTCTAGGCTTCATTTGTGCTCCCTCTGGCGGGTGAAAACCCCACCCCCAGAGTCTAGGCTGGGTCTAACTCCACCCCCAGAGACCACGCCACACCCCACCACACTCCCGAGTGGGCGGGGATAGCCCCATCCCCTGCTGGCTCAGGCCAAGCTCCTGCTGGCCTAGACCCTGCCCTGCGGTCCAAAGACCACTCTGACTGGTCAGCCTGCAGGAAGTGGTAGTGATCCCAGCTACTCTCTGGAGACTGATCCAGGAGGATGAGATGGTCAAGGCCAAGCTCAGGCAACCTAGGGAGATCCTGTTTCCAAATAAAAATGAAGAGGGTCGGGAATGAAACTCAGTGACAGCACTGGCCTCATGCCTAGCATGGGCGAGGCCCTGGCTCAATCCCCAGCACTGCAAAAAGAAAAAGAATTAATAAAATAGAATCCACCCTTGATGAGACAGCCGAGCACAGGTTTACAGGCTCTGCCTTGGTTGGTCCAATTTATAAATCTGTTTTTTCCCCACTCTCCACTGAACTCTTCGGAATCAAATCCCACTGAGCTCAAACTCACGTTTTCCCCTGACCTCAACTCCCTTCACAAATCCCAAACTGGGTGTCTACTTCGGACCCTCCCCAGCAGAGTTCAGGCAGCCTGTGTTAGACCAGGTCCTCCTCCAGGCCGAGCCTCGTGCTCCCTGCCTCCCCCACAGGCCTGGCGACCTAGACCCCTCCCCACCGCGCCTCCCGCACCCTGCACATCCCATCCCTCCAACAGGGCCCTGAGCCCCAAATTCCCAGCGCTTTTCAATAGCATGGAAGGGAGTCTGAGCCCCCTGTGTCCCTTGGGTGATTAGTTCGGTCCCTTCCCTACTGTCCTTCAGCCTGGCTCTGATGCCCTAGGCTTCCCCCGCCCCCGGCCTGGCGTGGGTCAACCTCCAGGGTGGCCCGGTTAGCACTCCGTGCCCCTAACAGCATGACCTCTGCCCTGCTCCGGATCTTCTTTCTTTTCTAGCCTCTCATCCCCCTGTTGGCTAAGGAGTACCCCAGCCTCCTTGCACAGCACTTCCGATTCCATTTCGCGGTCCGCGATGGTTTCCCAGGAGCAACCACCTGTGGCCCTGGATGGAGGAGGCCACATCCCCGAGGGCCTCACTGTCTCCCTCCAGCGAGGCCCTGGGTGGCGGCCCCGCCTGTCGATGCCAAAGCGCCTGCATCTCAAAGTCCCACCCCCTCCCAGCTCTTCCCCTTAGATCTGCGGGAACCCAAGCACCCGTGAACATCCCGGCGACGCTCAGGACACCTGTGTGCGTGGCGAGGTTGTGGGCAACCTGCACCAGCCGGTTTCACCGGGGGGCGGGGGAACCGAGCTCGGGGACACCGGGGAAGTTCCGGGCCCCAGGGGGCTCTCGGGGCAGCGGCGCTTGCTTTGCAGGCGGGCGCGCACTCGGCTGCACACATGCACGCGCACACGGATGCATTCGGACGGCATGGGTGCCCCGCCCCTTCCCCTGCCCCTCACCTGCTGCCACGAACAGGATGCCCGCACCCAGGATGATGTTCCTCTTGGACTTGTAAACGCGGGAGGCCGCCACGCACACGCCCCCGAGCAGCAACAGGATGGCGCTGAGGATGGGGAAGATGCTGGAGGCTCGGACGACTCCTGCGGAGGGGAAGGGAGGAGAGGGGTGGCTGGGACCCGGCGCCCCCCTGGCTGTGGCCTGGCTAGTGTTCAGCCTGGTCCCTCTCTCTCCAGCATTCGTAAAATTTCTCATTCCTCTATCTGGTTTCCTGTCCTTTCTCTCCAGCCTTGCTCTCCTCCTGGTCCTTTCCTACCTCTTTATTTCTCGGCATCACCCCTCCTCTTCTTTTTCTCTCAACCTATCAATCCTCTCCTGTTTTCTTCCTTATCCTTCCTCTCCCTTTAGAGAATGTTTCCTTTCTCTAGCTCTGTCAAACCTCCTAATACCTCTCGTCCTCTCCCTTTTTTTGTTTGGCTTCATCTGAGTTTTACTCTTCCTCCTCCTCCTCTTTCTCTTTTCCCTTTCCCCCATTTATCCTGTCTCCCTCCGTCTTTCTCTTCCCTCCCCCCCTCCATCTCGCTCTCCCTCTTTGCTGTCCTTTCCACCCACTCCTAAATCCTCAAGCAACCAGACCTGGTGACTTCTGAGCCGGGCTGAAGACTCAGCCAATCGTAGCCGAGGCTTTGCCACGTTCTCCAAGTAACTGCCAATCGCAGTCCAGGCTTCCCCAAACCAGCTCGGAAAGTGGTCAGTCACCGCCACACATTGGCGCACAGCCTGTGCGCGACAGCCAATCCCAGCCCAGGATCGGCAGCGTATAGCTGCCGCGAAGGTCAAAGAGAGACAAGCAGCCAATCAACAGCCAGAATCCCCCACTGGTCCGCCCTGAAGTGAGAGGAGGGGACAGGAGCGACGGGAGCCGGAGGGTCTCAGCACCTGGGCTGGGATTGGCTGAGGCCCTAACTGACCGCGGCCCGACCCCCACGTACGGAGCAGGTACTCTGCGCTGTCGTGGTCATAGTCCGTGTCCTCTGGGAAGTGATTGATCTTCACGCAGACGCCTCTTTTCAACCCTGGAAGGCGGACGGAATGGTGGGGGTGGTAACCCGGTCGAAGAAGCCCCTCCCCTTCTGCCGTCCCCTTCTCTCTGGTTAACTGGGAGACAAGCCCTGGCCCTGAGCCAGTGTCCAACAACTTTCCACCTCTGTGATCTCAGTTTCCCCACCTGTTTACAGGGGGTGGGGAACAAACCAAAGGCTAATATCTTTCCAATCAGAGCCTCACTCTGTGCCTGGGAAAAGTTGCTGGTCTCCCGTCAGGGTTCCCTGCACTTGGTGACTGACAGGCACTTTGGGAAGCCGGGCTGAGCCGAGGACACCCCAAGGCCGTTTCCCGTCCCCAGCGGCCCAGGCACAGACGGGCCGAGGCAGACACTGGGGAGAGGTCCTGGGCGCCCCTGTCTTTCTTCCGTTCTCCCTTCCTCCAGCCCAGAGTTGCTGTGCCAACCTCCTCCTCACCCCCTGGAACCCATCTCGCCTCTCATCTCTGGAGCAGACTGTTTTACTCCGGCACACGCAGAGCTGGAGAAAAAACATGATATTTTGCCAGGCATGGTGGCTCACACCTGTAATCCCAGCACTCGGGAGGCAGAGGCAGGAGGATTGCTGAGTTCTAGGTTTGCCTGGGCTGCATAGTGAGCTCAGGGCCAGCCTGAACTACAAAGCGAGACCCTGTCTCAAAAAAAAAAAAAAAAACCATGATATTTTTTGTGTCCACTCTACAAGCTCCCTCCGCCCTCTGTTCCTCTGTCCAGGGTGAGGGACACTCTGCTGTCCCCTGCTGATGTGGTACTTACCGAAGTCCCACAGGAGCGCCCCCCACCCCCCATGGTGCCCTCCCTGGGGTACTGATGCCACTGGCACTCCGGGAGGATGCCCATCAGGTCCTCTGCATCCTCCACGTGCTGGGAGTCCCCGAGTCTGTCCCCACGTGCCCCAGGATTGCCTGGGCCTGGCACCCGTGAGGCCTGAAGGAACGAGTAATGATGGATGGGTGGGTGGGTGGATGGGCAGAAGGGGAGATGGGATGCAGCCAAGAGCGAAGTGAGGGAAGGTGGATCAGGAAGAGCAGTAAGGCGGTGAGGCCACTGCTAAGAGCTGGTAATGTCTGTGGGTCACACTCATTCCACACTTCTGAGAGTCCTGGGAAGCACCTAGCACTCCTGGTGCTGTGGGCAGAGAATAACTGGTGTTGTCGTCAGAGGGCTTCTGGAGCCCAACTCCTTCCTTTCTTTACGCAGGGACCTTGTCCCTATGGCCTGCTGCCTTGCTGGCCTGTAAAATCAGAGAAGAGGCCCCATCTTGTCAAGTCCGTCTGAGGACCGATCCAGACAGAAACCAAACACGTTCTCTAGAACCCAGTTGAGCTCAGCCACCACACTGTGCCCACTGTCCTGAGGTGGATTGAGCCGCAAAGGTCTGTGACGGGACCGGAACCCACAGCTGGGCTGCACGGAGCGTGTGGACAGGGCGTCTGGGCTGTGCAGAGCCCTCCCCTCAGCGTCTGGAACAACACCTAACACAGGAAGCACTGGAGAAATCTCCTTAATGGGAGAATGTTCGACTGGGCCAAGAAGCCCAGGAAAACATTCTCTGTATCGCTAACTGCTAGGGAAATGCTATCACAACCGCCGAGGGATACCACCTCCACCCACTAGGTGGTGACTTTTGTGAAGCAGAAAATAAAATAACAAGCGTTGGCAAAGAGGTGGAGAAATTGGAACCCTGTGCACAGTGGGCAGAAACAGTGCAGCAGCTATGGAAATCAATGTGCAAATTCTTCAAAAAATGAAATACAATTACTGTATGACCTCACAATTCCACTCCTGGAGATCTACCCCCAGAAATTAAAAGCAGGAACTCAAAAGGATGTTCACAGAAGCATTATTCATAACCCAAAAATAGAAACAACCCAAATGCTCACTGACAGATGAAGGGATAAGTCAGACGTGATGTGACGGACACATACAGTGGAGTACTGTGCAGCCTTTAAAAGGCAGGGAAGGCCGGGCATGGTGGCTCACACCTGTAATCCCAGCACTCGGGAGGCAGAGGCAAGAGGATTGCTGAGTTTGAGGATTGCCTGGGCTACATAGTGAGCTCAGGGCCAGCCTGAACTACAAAGCGAGACCCTGTCTCAAAACAAAAACAAAAAGGCAGGAAAGGTTCCGACACATGCCGGTAATCCCAGCATCTGGGAGGCTAAGGCAGGAGAGTCAATGTGAGTTCGAGGCCAGCTTGGGCTATACAGGTGAGTTCAAGACCAATCTGTACTACGTAGTAAGACTTTGTCTCATAAAACTAAAAGTCAAAACAAGGGCCAGGGATTTAGCTCAGTGGTTCCAACATCTGCCTGGCAAGCCCAAGGTCCTGAGTTCAATCTCTGGTACCACACACCACAATGCTGGGCGCGGTGGCTCATGCCTGTCATACCAGTACTTGGGAGGCAGAGGCAGGAGGATTGCTTAGTTTAAGGCTTACCTGGGGTACATAGTGAGCTCAGGGCCAGCCTGAAGTACAAAGCGAGACTGTCTCAAAAAAAGGAAAAAAAAAATCAAGGGCCGGAGATTTAGCTCAGTGGTCCTGTTGCCTGCCTCGCAAAGGCAAGGTCCTGAATTTTGTGGGGAGCCAGCAGGAGCCAGGAAGACAGCAAGCAGAGTTGTAAAACTGCCTTCTACCTGATAAGCCAAGATGACAGAAAGCAGACTCGTAAAACAGCCCCCTAGCTGGTATGCTAAGATTGTGTGAAAGCAAACCTAGAAAGTAAGATAAGGATAGACAAAGCCTGCGGTGGGTCGGAGTCTTTCCCCACTCTGTAAAATTCTCCCTTTACTCCCTGCCCTATATATGTTACTGCTCTACTTGCAATAAACGAGACTTGATCAGAAAGCCTGTCTTGTCTCCATCCTTTTGCGCCCTCCTATTCCTACCCTTGGTTTCCATGTACGAGCTCCTGTTGACTGTCTCGCAGGCCGGGACACCCCTCATGTCATCCACCTTGACCCTGACCTTGGCATTAAGACAGTTAGCATCTGGGCCGGAGGGTTAGCTCAGTGGTTCCGGTGCCTGCCTCACAAGCGCAAGGTCCTGAGTTCGATCCCCGGTAACCACATATAATGCTGGGTGTGCAGACACGCCCACCAACAATCAACACCGCATACCACAATGCCAGACGTGGTGGCTCACACCTGTAATCCCAGCACTCGGGAGGGCAGAGACAGGAGGATTGCTGAGTTCGCGGCAGCTTGCCTGGGCACCATAGTGAGCTCAGGGCCAGCCTGAACTACAAAGCGAGACCCTGTCTCAAAAGCAAAAAAAAAAAAAGAAAGACATTAGCATCTTCCTTTCCGCATGAGGGATAAGAGGCACGGACAGGTTAAGTCTCAGCACTCAGGAATAAGTCAGGAGGATCGCTGTGGGCTCCACAGTGTGTGGGAGGCCAGCCTGAACTACACAGCAAGACTGTCTTGGAAAAACAAACAGGGTCCCTCCGCCGTACATTGTGGACAAGAGCCACATGCCATCTGCGTGGCTGCACAAGCGAGAGCCTCTGTGACACGCCCTCTGCCTAGGACTCTCGCCGCTGTCGGGGGACACGACCCAGCTGAGGAGCCTGGCAGGTGCTGTCCAACCCAGAGCACAGGCTCTGCACTCAGCAGGCGCTGCTGGCTGCAGGCGGTGGCTCTGTGATCCTCCCCCAGGACCCAGAGCCGCCTGGGTTCTAGCCGAGTCTGTGCTGGTGGCCATGTGGTCGGGACAGTCCTGCATATGGGACCCTGCCCTTCCTTTCTAGGAGACGTGGCTGCCTGTGAGGCTGCTGTGCCCTTGGTGCCAGGTGCGTGACAACCCGGGAGGGCGCTCTGGCCTCCTTTGGCCACCAGGGCACCCACTTACCTGCTCTGCCCACACCCCACTCTCACTGGCTCCTCCTGTCCCCTGAATTTTGGCCCTCTGTCCTTCATCACGTGCATCTCTCTCTTTTTCCTCAGGTGACTTTGTCCTCCACACACAGTGGCTCAGCATGACCCAACCCTGGCACAACCAGCACAGCCCACGGGCCAATCCAGCCGGGCAGGCTTCACGCTTCGTAAACAGTGTGGAAAACAGCAGAGAGAGAATTTCGTGGTTGTGAAAATGGTGTAAACTTCAAACTCCAGTGACCCTGACTGCAGCTGGACCGGGCCCCACCGCACTCGTGGCTGTCTTCACATTAGCCATGACAGCGTGGGCTCCACGGAGCCTGAGAGCAACCTTGCACCACCCCTGGCCTCTGAAATTCCACTGGCATTGCAGCACGTGGGAAGCTGAGACAGGAGGATCAAAGTGAGTTCAAAACCAGCCTGGGCTACATAGTGAGCTCAAGGCCATTCTGAACTGCACAGTGAGACCCTGCTTCCAAGAAACCACAGAAAAAACAATCAGCGCACCCAGAACTGAGCCTGGGACATCCTTCCCTATGGGCTGAGATGAAAGAAAGAAATGAAACAAAAGGAAAGCCCCAGGATTCCAGCTGCTGAATGGCACCCACCACCCAGGCTCTCCCCTCAAGGAGGCTCCCAGGCTGGCTGGCACCCACTGGGAGGGCGGTTCGCGGCCCGGGCGCACAGGCCAGCCCTGGCCTCAGCAAAGACACCCTGACTCTGCCGCCCACAGGAGATTCAGCACACTCCGGACTCCATGCTCCCACTGCAGAGCACCTTCTGTTTCCCCTTCACCTCCCTTAGTCACGGCTCGGCACCAAGCAGCAGCCATCCTGTTAGAATGGCGGTCAGCGCCTGCTGACTGCCACTCAAGAACCTCCCATGGGCCAGAGGTTTAGCTCAGTGGTTCCGGCACCTGCCTAGCAAAGCTCAAGGTCCCTGGTTCGATCCCTGGTAACCACATACAACAATACGGGGCACAGTGGCTCACGCCTGACATCTCAGCACTCAGGAGGCAGAGGCAGGAGGATTGCTGTGAGTTCGAGGCTTGCCTGGGCTACATAGTGAGCTCAGGGCCAGCCTGAACTACAGAGCGAGACCCTGACTCAAAAAAATAAAATAAAAAACACATAAAATAAAATAAAATGAAAGAGAACCTCCCATGGCCCCACCTCATGGCGAAAGCCGAGGTCTATAGGTGCCTGTGAGATCCCGCTGGTCAGCTCCGCACAAGGCCTCCTGTGGCCACTCCTGCCCTGGCCCAGCCACTTGGCCTCTCCCAGGGCCACACAGCACATGCCCGTGCCTGGCTCACCACAGCTGCTCCTGCACCCCGAGCTCCTTCCCCAGATACCCCAGCCTCCTGTACTCCCACGTCATCTGCTCGACCCTCCCTGGCCACCTGGGCCCTGAACGCTGACTCCCCGTGGCCCCCTTGCTCCTGGTCCTGCTGCTGACAAACACCCTGAGTGCTTCTTTCTCTCGAGGAGTATCCATCTCTCCCTCCAGAACATTTGGTATTAAAAACAAGGATTTTTAGGGCCGGAGGGTTAGCTCAGTGGTTCTGGCGCCTGCCTCGCAAGCGCAAGGTCCTGAGTTCGATCCCCAGTAACCACATACAATGCTGGGCGTGGAGACTCATGCCCACCAGCAATCAACCAGCAATCAGCACCACATACCACAGTGCCGGGCGTGGTGGCTCAGGCCTGTCATCCCAGCACTCAGGAGGCAGAGACAGGAGGATTGCTGAGTTCCAGGCTTGCCTGGACTACTTAGTGAGCTCAGAGCCAGCCTGAACTACAAAGCGAGACCCTGTCTTAAAAAAAAAAAAAAAAAAAAAAACAAGGATTTTTGTCTGTTTTTTCCCCCATGCTGCCCCAGAATCAAGAATAGAGCTCAGCCCAGAGATTTACCTCAGTAGTTCCAGCATCTGCCTTCCAAGTGCAAGGTCCCAAGTTCGACCCCCAGTACCACATACCACAACGCTGGGCGTGGTGGTTCATGCCCATAATCACAGCACTCGGGAGGCAGAGGCAGGAGGATTGCTGAGTTCGAGGTTTGCCTGGGCTATGTAGTGAGCTCAGGGCCAGCCTGAACTACAAAGCAAGATCCTGTCTCAAAAATCTAAATCAGTTTCCAGAGCTCAGAACATAGTATAAAGCCAATAAAGATTGGTCGTTGAGTGAACAAATGGATGGGTGGATAGGTGGACAGACAGATGGACGGAGGTGGTGGGTGGACAGACAGATGGCATTCTCGCTCCATGCTGCAGTGTCCTAGTGTTTCAGGGGTCATGAGCCAAGCAGCCTGGCGCTTGGTCAGACTAGCAAATGGACCTGAGCTCAGACGTCCTCATGAGGAAGAAGCGGGAGAACGCAGGGGAGAGCGCATGGACGTGATGTGGGGACAGGGGCTCTTCTCGAGGTCTGCGAGGGCAGCTGCTAATCCAACTGGCTTGGGGGATCAGCGCAGGGCCCAGGCCTGCAGGGCTGTCAAAACCCAGCAGCCAGAAGCCAGGGCTTCAGTGGAAGAGGTCTCTCTACTTCTAAGTGTCAGATGCAACTGAAGTTGGGGTCAGTTTCCAGGGTTCAGCAGGGCAGCACTCCTGCGAAGCCCCCGGCACAGCCAGTCCTCACCCCTGTGGGAAGGTGCGGCCACTTACAGGGCAAAGCGCTGCGGTCATGATGAGTGCTTAGGATGACAGAAAGATGGACAGAGGGCGAAAGAGCACTCTGACCTCTGACTTCCGACCTCTGACCTCCAACAGGGCCACAGTGGGGTGCTGGCCGTCCCTCCTGTGTAAGGATGGGGCTCTGAGGCTCACGGAGCCAGAGGATCGCGGTCACATGGGGAGACGCATGAGGAAAGTGATATGGAGTGGGTGGGAGAGGGCAGCATCTTGGGGACACACAGGGACCTGGCACGGAGGTGGGGACACAGATGGAGAGGGAGCAGGTGGGTCAGGAGAGAGGCTGGGGGCCGGGCGGAGGCAGCAGGCCACAGCAGAGGGGCGGCCAGCACAGCAGCCTGAGGGAGCGAGGGGAGGGTGAGTGGGAGGCTGCAGGAGCCCTGGGGGAGACAGGTGAGGCTGCAGGGGGGCGACCAAGGTCCCCATGAGGAAGGAAGGCAGCCAGAGACCGGAGGGAGGAGTCCCAGCTCTTTGGAGACAGGCCTGAAGTTTCAGGGGCCACAGAGCAAAGAGAAGGAGAGAGCTCAGCAGGGCAAGAGAGGGGGCCAAAGCCTGGCTGGAAGTAGGTGCCACAGAGACGAGGGGCAGGTGCAGGCCCAAGAGAGAGCAGGGTCAAGGAACACAGGCTGGAGGCCCAGGGAGGTCCAGCACGGGAAGCCTGGCCTGTGTAGGGAAGAGGGGAAGACGCCAGGACCAGGGTGCCCGGAGTCTCGAGGTGGAGGCCAGCACAGGCAACTCAGCAAGACCTCTTGTAAAAAGGGAGGGAAGATGGCAGGCAACTGTAATCCCAGTATTCAGGAGGCTGAGGCAGGAAGGTGCTATGAAGTTGAGGCCAGCCTGCACTACACAACTGGACACTGTCTCCAAAAGAAAGACCAATGGATGGCGTTTGGTAGGGTCAGAGCCTGGTGGGAGCATGCCCAGTGCCCAGGGCAGGGGTGCCCAAAGGGTGATGAGGAAAGGCGGGTGCACGTGGGCCTACCTTCCAAGCAGCAGATGCGCCAGAGCCCCGAGTGCGTGAGGCCGCCTGGGTCCC
Organism: Thryonomys swinderianus; assembly: GCA_004025085.1. Classification (NCBI taxonomy): domain Eukaryota; kingdom Metazoa; phylum Chordata; class Mammalia; order Rodentia; family Thryonomyidae; genus Thryonomys; species Thryonomys swinderianus. Next base: position 28,753 of record PVIC010012450.1, read on the forward strand.
TGCGCTCTGCCGAGCCAGGGCTGCCGCGGTGCGGGCCGTCGTCGCCCGCCGTGAGGTTGGTCCCGTTGCACATGCGCGCGCGCGTGTACAGCCAGTAGTCGGTGCTGATGGCGATGGTCATGAGGCCGAAGGCGGCGAAGGCGCCCACCGTGGTCAACAGCACCTGCACGCCCTTTTCGCACCACAGGCCGCGCTCCTCGTTCCAGCGCTTCAGCGACTCCAGCTTGACCGCGGGCAGCCGGGGGGCCGCGGGCCACCACCGGGGGAGCGGCGGCGGGGCCAGGCCGGCGGCTGGGGGGTGCAGCGGGGTGGAACTGGGGGGCCGGGCGGCGGCGGCGGAGGCGGCGGCGGCGGCAGTGGGTCAGCGCCGGGCCATGGGGTCCGGCTGAGGGGGGGCAGCGGTCAGCCAGGCCGGTCGGACCGGGCTCTGCGGGCAGAGCCCCAGCCCCGAGCCGCTCCCAGCTCCCGCGGCCCGGGCCCCCCGCGGGGGAGCCCCGGCCGCAGTTGCCCGGCAGCGCCTGGCGCTCCGACAGTTTCCCAGCTTGGTTAGGGAAGACAAGATAGTCCCTCCTCAGCTTTAAAACCAAAACTTCCCGAGGCCGGCACAGGCCCTAGCCGGATGGCACCTCTGCCCGCCCCGGGTCCCTTCCTCTGTGGCCTGGCCCAGAGACCCCTGACGCCCCTGCACCGCCTCCCACACCGGGGCTGGACCCCCCCAGGAGCCCCAGGTTGACCGATCTGGGGCGTGGGCGGGCACCCAGCCCCTGAGAGCTCCCTTGGGAATTTCAATCTGCCCCAACAGATCTGCAAGGACGCCCATCCCCTGCAGTGTGGGGTCCCCTGGACCCCCATCCGTTCTCTGTTTGCCTCCAGGGAAACTGCCGGCTCTTAAGAAAGTCTCCTGCATGGGCCCTGCTGCCTCTGCAACTTGGAGAGCCCGCCCAGCTGCCCTCTCCGCAGAAGGAGACCCGCAGCAGCTGCTTCCTGGGACCCCAACTTCTTCCACTCACAAGCATCCTCCTGCCTGAGCCAAGTGCACTGCGGCCAGGACAAAGCCCCGCTCCGCCAGCAGGCCTCAGCTGGCCCGCACCTCCACTGCTCGCAGCCCTGCGTCACAGGAGGCTCCCCAATTCTGGTCTCCCCAATGTCTGGATCACCTTTCAAGGGACCAGAAACTGCACCCCCACTTCTCAATCCTCTGCACTACCTGGAGCTTCCAGGCCCCACAGCCGCGGCCCTGGGAACGCCCCCCCAGCCACCCTGGGAGGGGTTCACCTGTGCGCCAAATTCTCGGTCTTCCCCGTGGACTCCCAGCGTTAAAGTGATTCCCCAGTTGGTGGATCGCTCGGGAAAACTGGGTCCCCAAGACTCCAACTCTGATTCGCCACTCTGACCACCTCCCGCGCCTCCCCATCACCATCTCAGCCTCGCCCCCTGCTTTCCGGCCATGCGTCCCTGACTGGTGTCCTCCACTTTCCCAGACTTCTTTCCTAAACCTTGAGAGTGAAGAGACCGGAAGCCTTAGAGCAGGGGCGACATTTCCAAAGCCCGGGTCCGGGTGCAGGTGACCTTGGCCTCTCACTTCCCGGTGTCCTCCGCCCCCAGCACTGGCCCCAGGCTGGGCTGGTCCCAGTAGGGACCTCAGCAAGGTCGGCTGGGGGTGTCTCCTTGGCAACCGGCCGGCTGCCTGCTCCCGGCCCTGCCCACCGGCCCACACACAGCCCTTTCCCGGGCCGCTCCTGGCCCCGGCCCGACCTGGGGCCCCTGCCACCCCACCTCCCAGCCACCGGCCTGGGATGGGCCCCTTCCTCCCTTGCCGGCCACAGACCGACTTTCCTGCCCTCGCTGTGGTGTCCGAGCCCCTCCGGCCAGCGGGCCACCCCGCTGCCTCCTTCAGGGGCGGTGGGGACCGCGCGCACCCTGCCCTGGCCCTGCCACCTAGCCAGGAGGCAGAGGGCGCAGAAGGGGACTTTCTCCCTCCGCACGGACTCGAAGAGCTTTTCACTCTGCCCATCTGGAGGACAACTGCTCGGCTTCAGGGACTTCCCCGAGTCCTTCGGCCCAGGGCCATGCGGGGGGGAGGATAGGGGACCGCGCTTGGGCAGCTGCCCGGGAAAAGAGCTGCGCGCTCTCCTGCTGAGGCACCAGGTCCCTTCTCCAGCGCGGGGCCCGGAGCACCCCAGTTCCCACCCACTCACCTCCGATGAATGGAGAGATCGTCTCACCTCTGCTAGCGATAGGTCAGCGCTCCGATGCCCCGGGAGGCACGTCCAGCCCCCCCCCCCGCCGGCGACCCCAGAAAACCCAGGGCTCGCCGCTCTCACCCGCTGCCCCCTCCCCAGCAGTGGGGTACCCAGGCGTCCGACCTAGCTGGGGTGGAGATGAGGAGGCGTATGAGAAAGGGGTGCTGGA
>PVIC010012451.1:0-15819 GCA_004025085.1 Thryonomys swinderianus
CAAAAAAAAAAAAAAAAAAAAAGCCAAAAAAAAAAAAAGAATTCAATTAAAAAAGAAAATATGCAAAGAGAAATATGGTGGATGAGTAATGAGGGATAAAGAAAAAGCGTGACGGTTAAAAAAAAAAGGGAAACAAACCTTATGTTTTTAGGTAGTAGATGGCCTGAGGGTGGGTTGGAGAATGGGAAAAATGAAAATTAAATTGTGTCATATACTGGTACAAATTCCCAATATTGAGTGTGATCATGATGTGTATATACAATGTACCAATAAAAATAAAAATTTTAGAAAGTGTTGGGCTAGAGGGTTAGCTCAGTGGTTCTGGTGCCTGCCGCGCAAGCGCAAGGTCCTGAGTTCGATCCCTGGTAACCACATACAATGCTGGGTGTGGAGACTCACGCCCACCAGCAATCACTACCACACACCACAGTGCCGGGTGTGGTGGCTCACGCCTGTCATCCCAGCACTCGGGAGGCAGAGGTAGGAGGATTGCTGAGTTCGAGGCTTGCCTGGACTACATAGTGAGCTCAGAGCCAGCCTGAACTACAAAGCGAGACCCTGTCTCAAAAAGGAAAAAAAACAAAAAGAAATTTAGAAAGTGTTTATTAAAGAAGTGCAGTGACCCTCAGATGACCATGCTTCAAGGAAACTGTATTTATCCACGTGGAAGTGCTATGTGGAAGAGCATGAAGCAGCTGTTTTGAATCAAGTTTTCTCACATTTTCCCACCCATGAAAACAAGCAGCTGAATACAGCCAAATGAGTCCAAAGGGTTTCATTCATGGTGGAGATTTGTAAGAAATGATAAGTAATTGCTGTTTTGAATACCAAATTTTCATGTGGGATATAATGTTATAACAATTATCAGATGACCCACCCCACTACATTAAAATGATCTTTTTTGGTGGTTTGTTTTGCAGAGATCTTTGGAGCTATTAGGAATCAACTATTTATTGATTTTGATCAGTTTACTTAGGTTTGGAAAAGCCAAGACATGGGAGCATCTTAAGACTCTACTAATAGATGACAGGATAAAGAAAATGTGCAGCACAAACACACCCACATGAAACAGGATATTATTAGATTTATTAAAGGAGAGTCTGTCATTTGCAACAATCTGGTTGAAACTGGGGATCATTATACTCAGTGTAATAAGCCAGCCACTGAAAAATTAATAATGCATGATCTCACATGTACAACCTGAAATAATCTGTCACAGAAGCAGAGAACAGAGTGGTATTTAGAGGACAGAGGGTTTGAGGGTGGGTTGGAGAATGCAAAAACATGAGAATTAAATTGTGTCATATGAGTGGTAGTTACCAAGATGTGGCTGAAGAAGTGAGTGCTTGCCCAGAGGTTGACCATGAGTCCCGAGTACCGAGTACCAAGCACACTACATTCCATGAGTGATATAATAGATATGGTAATTAGTTTCATTTAGCCACCTATAATGCATACATGTATCCAAACCTATTTTGTATCATAAATATACATAATTTTTTACTAATAAATTAAAAATACATTTGAAAATAAAACAAACACTTAGCCTAGATTTTAGAAGAGTCATTACAGGCAGGAGTCTGAATGGGAGTACATTTTTCCTGAAGAAAAGCTCCTGGATTTGAACACATATAAAGGCTCAATGAAAACAGAATATACAACTTCTATAATCCAAAATTTGTTATACAAATCAAAATGCATCAAATAGAGAAGCAGATGTTATCGGAAATAAAATTTGAGGAAATTTGTGGAACAAAAGAAAAATACAAAGGCGTAAACTTCCAAATAAAGCACTTGTAATCATCATGCTATTAACTTCTCCATTAAAATCCTCAAATATTTCAAACCAACGACTTAAACCCAAACAAGACACCTAATGGTCAGCCTACCCTACCCATAATTATTTCAGTGGACTTTCCACAATTTGTCCATATCTTAGATTTCCTAAAGCTTTGCACCTAGAGGGAACATATCAGTAATACAGAGTTCAATCAAGGAAGAATAGATTATCTCCTTGTTTTATAATACTTTTGAGATATAGTCAATCATTTTAATTGATATTTGCATATCAATATTAAAATTTCAATTGACTTTGCTATTCATTTGACCTGAAACTTCTTAGAATTTTTCACGTAAACTCTCATTAAACTAGTTCTATCAAACTTGCAAACTGATTTCTAAAGCTCAAATCATATAAGCTTATTAGAATTTTTCACATTAATTGCATATTACTTTAAAATTACCCTGATATGGAGCTTTGCAGAAAAAGAAACCCTTACAAAAACATATACACATTTCTATTCCTGCAAAATCTTATTATTATGTGATATCAATCTCTCTGTTCATATTAGGAAACAGGGGTTTACAAAATTTAATTTAATTGATTTCAGACTCTATTTTGGGTGAGGTACTTAGTTCATCTAGGACATCATTATATCCTTCACCTCAAAGACAGCTTCATTCCTAGTAATAAATATATAGTGAGTTATTTTTGGGAAAATACTCAAAAAGAAATTGAGAGAACAAAGATATGAATTCTTCTTACCCTGCAAAAGAGTGAAAATCCTCTCTTTCATTTGTCCATGCCCTTTTAATCTTTATGTGACTCTATTTTTTCACATCTGGTCATTGTTACTTTTCCACATTTACTTTTCCACAAATTTAACTGTCAAGATTCTGATCTCATTTATAATGTTGCTTTTATAAGTAGAGATCGATTTCATGAAGAGAAAATCTCTCCCTTCTTTACTGGTACTAACTCATTAAATCAATAGTTTTGACTATGGTCATTTAGTTGTCTAACAACCTCAGAGTACATTATTACATGCCAATAAATACTTTTGCATTTTATTAACAGAATCTCTTTATAAAAAGATTGTTATCCCTCAACCCAACAAAGAAGTTACCATGTCTCTCTTATCAAGGCTTCCACTTGCCAGTACCTGAGAGAGGCCTAGAAGGCTGCGGGTGTGGGTAAAGCTCCAGAAGTAACAACCAGTGAGAGCTTAGAGTTGGTACATAAATACCCCAGACCTCTTGTGATTTAATTAGATAATTTTGACATATAGTATGCGTGGTGCATTAGCAGTTTCCTGGGGGATGAGGTCCCAGCTGCACTGACCAGTAACCTGATCCCTGCTCATGTATCATTTTTATTAGCTGCATCATTTTCTTTAGCTAATTTTCTTACTTTAGTTGCTGAGATTATTTTCAAATAAGCTATACAAACTCAGGTCCTCATCTCTAGATCTATTACTATGGAAGCACAAACTAAGGCAATGAATGTTCAGAGCCTTAAACAAACCCTGAGTCCTGGGTATATATTTTTTCTCTTCTTGAACCCTGACTCACCACAGGAACTGTTTAAAACTTGTTTCCAATGCCCTAAAAGCACAGACCAACCCTTTTCGAGCGCTCTCTCAGCGAATGGCCTTGTTTTATCTCTTAGAGAGAGAACAAACACCACATAAAAACTTTTCCCTTTTCCTATGTCCCAATAGTTCACCTTCTCACCATGTGCAGACTTACTTCTGTTTTCTCTTTCATTTGAGTTTCCCTTTTTACCTATCGTTAAACCCTCTATTTTCTTTTATATATTATTTTATTCCTCAAACATCTATAAACTTTACTTATCTGTTATAATTTCAGATCCACCCATGCGCTTTTATATGGAAACTTAAACATATTTCATTGACTCCTACTTTTTTTAAAGTCAACTCTTCCCGTCCTCACGCATATACTTGTGTACACAGGGCAAAGGTTGCACAACAGTTGTCCAGTTTATTGACTATCTCTTACTTCTTTTCCTCTTCAACCATTAATGCTCAATAAAAATATTTTTTGATAAACTGATCATTTCAGGATCACCAGTGGAGAATATCATTCTCCTGTTGCCTAGTAAAATTTCCCATTGTGGACACTACTCTGAAATTCTCTCTCTTCATCTCTGTGATCTCTCTCTCCTCTATTTTGTCTTGTTTCTGTAATCACTAGTAACTTTTCTTTGCAGCTCACCTCCTGGGCCTGGTTATTATCAGAATTCAAGATGTAGTTCATTATCGGTCATCTTCCTACTATAATACTTTCACTAGCAATCTTACCAATGCTCACAACTTGAAGTGAAAACTATATAACCGTAACTATGACATGAGTATCTCAGATTTGGTCATGTATTCAGAGCTCCAGAACTCCATCTGCCTACTGCATGTTTTCTCCATTTATTCACTGCTAAAGCTTCTTCCCCATTATACCTCAAGATAAAACATTTGGTTTGCTTCCTTAAATTGGTACTCAGCCGGCAGTTCAAAAATCTGTGTCATCACCATTTATCATCATCAATATTGTCTTCTGTGCCCTTGTCTGCATATTTGCTTCCCCTAAAAATTCATTTGTTGAGTTTTATTCCTAGTCTTCAATGTGATAGTATTAAGAGATGTCCTTCAAGAAGTTATCAGCTCCTGAGGAATGAAGACTTACAAGTATAATGAATGCCCTGAAGAGAGGCCAAATTAAAACAAAAACAAAAACAACAACACAAAAAACCCAACGAAACCCCAGAGTTCTTTTCTTTTGCTATATGAGGACACAGCAAGATGCCACCATTTTGACCTATAGCGGAAAGGCATCCTTCATCAAACTCTAAATCTCTTCTGACCTTGGTCTTGGATTTCCAAGATTCAGAACAAGGGAAAAGAAATTTCTATTGTTTTTGATGATTATGTTATATTCTGATCAGAGGTCAGTTAACATACACTTCTCAGTTAATATTTTTATAGCAGCTTGAAGGGACTAAGATAACTTTTCTTTTATATTCATTCAAATGCAAGGTCTAAGTGATCAAACATCACCAGAATGTCTGCTTCTCAGTCTACTTGGCAACCATCTTTGTGTTGCCATTAAATATGGCCGCACAACTGCAACAATGTCTCAGTGGGTCCTCTGGAAAATCATTCAGAAATTATTCAATGTATATTATATACTACTAGCAAAATTATCATTTCTAAAGCCATATCTTATCATTTCTCTCGTTCATAAAAACCACTAAAAGACTTCTTTTTTTTTTCCTTAGGATATAGTCCATAGCCTTAATGTGGACCTGTACGATTTGACTTTGATAAACCTCTTAATTTTATCCTGTTCTGTTTTACTGAAGCACTTCTAGGCACAAATCTCACCTTATGCTTCTGAGAATCCCCAGAGCCATTCTTTAGTTTTGCTACTCCTCTAATGGAGTGAAGTCCCTTGATGACTCTTCTCAAAGAAATCTGTACTGAAACCTTGGTTTGTTATTACAATACATGCTCAGCAATCTGGTCAAATTTATTCCCTTTCCTTTAAGTCAATCTGACCAAATTATGTATCAAATACTCTCTGACTCAAGAACATCGATCAGTATGTACCAGTCACTGCGAAATCAATCTTTTAGTGTTGGTCTTTCTCTTTCCATACATACCCTTTTGATTGAGACTGCTCATTGCAAATGCTGCCTACTTCAGTTTATAAATCTATGGAATTAAAAGTTGACTCAAGGCACTACTGAACATTAACAATCACACGTGGGAGATACTTCCTAAGGTTTATATTCATGACAGATGTCCATTAGGAATTGTGCTTATACTTGTCTTGTTTTTACAGGTGATGTCCATGTTTTACTGATACGTGCATAGGGATCAAAATGACTTACTCAGGGGCCAGAGGGTTAGCTCAGTGGTTCCGGCACCTGCCTCGCAAGCGCAAGGACCTGAGTTCAATCCCTGGTAACCACATATAATGCTGGGCGTGGAGACACGCCCACCAACAATCAACACCGCATACCACAATGCCGGACGTGGTGGCTCACGCCTGTCATCCCAGCACTCGGGAGGCAGAGACAGGGGGATTGCTGAGTTCAAGGCTTGCCTGGGCATCATAATGAGCTCAGGGCCAGCCTGAACTACAAAGCGAGACCCCATCTCCAAAAGCAAAAAAAAAAAAAAAAAAAAAAAAAAAAAAGACTCAGTTTGGAAGTAAATATTTTCCATTCAAAAATCATAAAACATTTTATACATTTGTCATTTTGAAAATGTGAAATAGGTATTATCTTTTTGTAAAAAGTCAACTATCTTTTTTTTTTCCTCCCACAAAGCATATACTAAGTGCTTACTTTGTGCCAGGCATGATATTTATTTCATAAATAAGATATGAGAACACATCAGTCCACATTATCAAGGAGTTCGGTTCAGTAAAGCCTCTAAACAGCAAAATAAAATGTTTCAGATAGAGAAACTGGGATTCAGCTCACACTGGGACATTTTTTACAGACTGATCAAAAACACCTTTTCAGTGAATTAGTGTTAAATGAGCTTCTAGAGTCAGAAACTCTGCCAAGTAAATTGGTTATCTTTACACAATGAAGGCTTTGTGATGTCAACACCATGGTAACCGTCTGAGCGCTGCTCTGTGAAGATTGTGAGGGAGTCCTGGACACCAGTTGCTATGTAGTTCTAATAGTTCAGATCCATTCAGGCATGAGAATGTGAAATTCAACAGTTTTTCTTTTTGTCATTCAATTTTTTGTTCATCTTATCTTTTAGATTTTTGTTTATTTGTGATTAGTAGGTTCATACTGCATAATGATGGCATTTACTGTGGGGAGCTGGGGATGTACATAACATCTCTTACTTCTCTTTCTGTCCCCTACTTCCTTTCACCCCTCCCTGCTCTAAATTTGAAGCTGAATTGCCCCAGAGGCTTGGGCTTCCTTTGCACATCAGGACCCAGTGCAACATTACCCAAACCCCTTTATGGTTTACACATCTCAAAAAGGAGGTTTCAAATATTTATAGGAGAATTTTGAGGGAGACAATTGCTTTGGAAAAGGGGCTCATAGACATATAGGTTAACATACTACTGTTCCATTCTGATATGAACGATGCAAAAAACAAATGAGTTCATAATATTCTCAAATATTAGACCTACTTCTTTTTCTTTATCCTTATTGTGACATTGTAATTCTCAAGCAAATGGGTAGAGCATAAACAAATTTATACGGGTTTCAGGCTCTGTGCTATTGGTGACCTAATCTTGTTTCTGGAATTCTTCTCTGCTGTTTTAATCTGGGATTCTTAATTCAATCACATCCCCAATTCCCTTACTATAACTTTTTCTGTCCAAATGTAACATGCAGTCAGCCTACATTCCAGCATCCAATATTCAGCACAACCCCTTGAACTCCTAGCAGTTAACTCTCAGCTGGTAGTATTATTCTCCTTCCCAAACAGTGGCAGTAGACATCCCCATCTCTGTCCATGAGCAGAGAGGACCAGAGGGTGAAGTGGAAGCAGAAATGCAGTTCAAAGACCTCCCGTCCATCCCACTGAGTTACTGGCTTGCATGCAGGGCTTAGGCTCAGTGGCATTTCCCACACACAGTGAACACCATCTCTTGCATCGCACTCTGACCCTGGCTACTAAGTAACAACTGCACAAATATTTTATTCAGTATCAGTCTGGCAACTACTGTTTCATTATTTCCTGTGGGTTATCAGGTATTTCTCCTGTTTTCCACTCCTATTTAATATTATTAGGATGTGCTTGCTGAGTTACATGTAAATTAACAGATTATTTTAGTTTAAATCTCTACATGTTTATAAATTAGCTGCTATCTACTCTTTTCAGTGCTTTGTTACCAGTATTTTTTTCCTATTTTGTACTACCTGAGGCTGAATATTTAATTATCAACTAAAGCTAAATTATTATTTTTTAAATTCTCAAGAAAAACAATGATGGGTAATTTTTAAGATCATATTAAATCCTGCATTCTGCGTATTTTTCCTTCCTCATAAAATTATTCATTTTTATTATTTCCTTCTTGCTACTCTTAAAACTCTTGTGAATACATTGTTAAGGCACTGACACACTCTAATGTGCCCTACACTCTTGTAATCGACCCAACAATAAAACACTTATTACTTTCTTCATACAATTCACTCTGCATTTAATAGACTTTTATCTATCATCAGTCTTTCTCTATTAAATTCAGTCTTACTTTGCCCAACTCACGGTACCCTTCATATAACAATAAAATTATAGCTTCTTATTCTGTATTCACAAAATGATTCTTCCTCTTACTGAAGTAGAAAAAAATGGGGCTGGAACTTCTTCTTTTCCTTCTGACAGGGAAACAAGCCCAACTATGGAGAGCCATCAGGCTTGACTTTATCACTCCTCCTTTCTGACCGTTTAAGCCACACTTACTCCTGCCTCTACTCCAACAGGAGCCATGTCTTTGCCAACAGCCACGATGCCTCCCCTACCATTTCAGGCCACCACTGCTGCCTCTCTGAGAAGAGAAGGAAGATAGTCAGGGAAAGATCTGGGCTTACTGGTGCTCTGTTGAAGTCTTCAAGCTCTCACAGACTGTAGAAAACACTGTGCCTCCTGGAGACACCCTGAAAGCAGCAGCGGGGGCACCTTCAGCCCCAATACTTTGGATAAAATGTGTGAGTTGATCATAAGGGAGCTGCTGCTCCAGCTGTGGCCAGCTGAAGCTGTCCTAGGTCACTCATGGCATCGCCCAGAGATACTACCGTTGGCTACCACAGGCTTTAGACATGCCTGTATGCTAGATGGCTCAACCCTACAGCTAGGATTGATAAATTCACACTGCCACTACTAGAATGGCCCAAAATAAATTCAGGAAGTGTGAGGGACTGTATGTATATGGGTCTGACACTTTTTTTTTTCAGACAGGGTCTCACTTTGTAGTTCAGGCTGGCCCTGAGCTCACTATGCAGCCTAGGCAAGCTTCAAACTCAGCAATCCTCCTGCCTCTGCCTCCTGAGTGCTGGGATTACAGGTGCAAGCCACCACACCTGGCAATGAGGTGTTTGACACTGATTGCTGGTAGGCGTGAGTCACCAAATCCAGTATTGTTTCATGTAGTTACCAGGGATTGAACCAAGGACCTTGCACTTGCTAGGCAGGATGTAGAACCACTGAGCTAAATCTCAGGCCCTGGCACTTCTATACATGGGCAGTAATCCCTCCCACTCCTTGGGTCAGTCCAAGGGGAATCCGTTCCAGTCAGTATTTTCCTGTGCTATAGCAGAGGCCCTAGTGAAAGGCTTGCTTGGACAGTCCTACTGCAAGCTTTGTCTAAGTGTAACCCACTCATACCATTCTACTCAAGGTGATAATACTAAGGGCTATTGGCCTTGAAGAACTCCAGAGAGTGGCAGAACTGCACAGGGTCAAGATTTTCAGTGACCCAACAAGACCTACTGAGGCCTAAAGAAGAGCTTCCGAGATGGATATGGAAGCTGCTGAAGTTTCAGGAAGCTGCCACAGGAGTTAGGAGCCTCAGTGGCTGAAGAGTTAATGGGGTGCCTGGGAGCTGCCAGGAACTGGATTCTAAGAGCTGTAATCCCACCAGCTAAGAGACACTGGCAGTGAAAGCTCAGAGCTGTGACACTAAGGGCAAAGCCCCACTGGCACTGAAAGAGCTAACATCGAAACAGCTGCCCTTTGCCTAGCTGATATCTATCTGAACTGAAGAAAAGAATTGCAGTTGAGGGCTTTAACTTACCAAAGACTAAAGCTACACCTATCTCTGTCACCATGTACAAAACTAAAATCAAAGTAGATTAGAGACTTAAATGTAAAAACAGAAACACGAAGCCTCTTGCAAAACAGGTTAGTAAAACTCTTGGAGACACTGGCTTAGGGAGAGACTTCATGAACAAAACCTTGACAGCACAAGATCTAGCAGAGGAAAGCAACAAATAGGATCTCTTTTTATTAAAAAGCTTCTGCACAGCAAAGGAGACCACCAGCAGAGCATAAAGTTAAACATTTGGGAAAGAATCTTTACCAGCTCTCTCTCTCAGAGAAAGGCCTACTGTCTAGAAATATAAAGAGCTTAAAAATATCAGCCCCCCCAAAAAAATTTAAAGACCCAATTAAAAAATGGGCAGCTGAAATGAACAGGCAATTTTCAGAGGAAGAAGTTAAAGCTGCCAAGAAACATAAGAAGAAATGCTCAATATCACTTGTCATTTGAAAGATGCAGATGAAAACAACACTAAGATTTTATCTCACTCCACAAAGGATGGCTGCTATCTTGAAGTTAGCCAGCAACAAATGTTGGCAAAGCTGTGGAGAAAAAGGAACCCTTCTCCACAGCTGGTGGGAATGCAGAATGGTACAACCTCTATGGAAGTCAGTGTGGAGATTCCTAAAATAACTAGGATTAGAGGTCCTGCTTTTGCCCTTCTAGGCATATACATAAAAGAATTAAAAGAATCATATCATACTGACACATGTGGACCCATGTTCATAGCAGCTCAGGTTGTGATAGCTCAATCTTGGAGACAAATCAAATGACCATTAACTGGAGACTGGATAAAGATGTGGTTTATCTAGTATTACTCTGCCTTAAAAATGACAAGTTTGAGTCATTTATACTCAAATGGATGTACCTACAGGACATACTCATAAGTGAAATAAATAGGTCAAAGATGTGTAAATATTATATCTGTTCTCTGGTATGAGGAAACTGAAGATGTTAATGAGTTCTACAATGCATGATGGGCATTGTGAAATAGAAAATATTTAAAGGGAAATGTGGTAGAGGGGTAATGAGGGATAAAGAATAAATGTGATGATAATAAAAAAAAGGTAACAACGTTTATGTATTTAGGGGGTGGGGTGTTGGAGTGGGTAGGGGAATGGGAAAAATGAGAATTAAATCATGTCGTATATTGGTACAAATTCCCAATATTGAGTGTGATCATGATGTGCATATACAATGTACCAATAAAAGGTAAAAATAAACTTAAAAAAAGAATATCCAGTTGATTTATGACATTATACTTATGGGTGAATACTCTGATATCATTCAAGTATGTTGAAAATCCATCTGTATTATCCATTACTAGTAAAGTGAAAAGTGCTGCTTTTTTTAGAAGTACACTCATCACAAACTCCTGAAACTAAAATTTGAAAACAGTGTAAGAGAACAAGATTTTGGAGTATATTAAAAAAAAAAACGTATACTCCTAATCCACAATTTTATTCAAAAAAGACTTTCCATTTTGTGAATGATTCAAAACATCAAAACATATGGTGCATATTTTCCAAATATTCATAAAGTCAGAATTTTCCTCAAGATTATTTTGCCCAAACAGATTCAATCTCATCCAGGTGAAACCCTCATAAAACAGATTCAAACTAGGCAAATTATACTTCCTTATTGTCAACACTAGAAGATTTTGATGCATGTTACATGCGGACTTAAATTAAAAGCCAAAGCAGAAAAATTCCACAGGACTAAATACTTGCAGTTTTAAAAGCTGTCCGTTTGGAATTACCAATAGTATATCACTAGAGATCTTGTGCTGTATAATAAATGTATTAATTACACTAGAAACACCTCTTATTGGGCAGTTCTCCTTTTCTGTGTTTCTATATAGCAACTGTCATACAAAGCATTAAAAGACACATTTACATAAACTTTGACTAAGACATTTTCAGTTTATCATTTGCAACTTTTCCTTCCCAAGTGTAGAAACTTTGAAAGTAAAACTCTTCCAAGATCGCAGACACAACTAATTTGATTAGTGATCTAAGTTTATGAATGGTCATTGTATGTTTTTTGAATCTTTATTGGTACATTATATATACACACCATGACCACACACAATATGGAAAATTTGTACCAGTATATGACACCATTTAATTCTCATTTTTCCCATCCTCCTACCCACCCTAAAACCCCCCACCCTTATATATATAAGCTTCGTTTTTCTTTTATTACCATATTTTTTTCTTCCCCTTGTTACTTACCCCATGCCAATTTCCCTTAGAATATTTTCCATTTCACAATATTTTGGCACACAGAAATTCATAGAAATCTGATGAGTCTCAGAAAGAAATTTGAGAGAAAAGTCTGTCCTATCATAGGGAAAATACCTGTTATATATAACTTTCAGGTTCTCATGGCTTTAGGTCTAGACAAGATCATTTATTAATCCAATAATTAATGTACAGTTTAATCACCTAGAAAGGAAGATTTAATAATAATGTAAACACAGTTATAATTTTATTTTAGTATCAATATATGTAATAAATCTTTTTGAGACAGGTTTTAAAAATTTTCCATGTTGCATTTTTTTTTTTTTTTTTGAGACAGGGTCTCACTTTGTAGTTCAAGCTGGCTCTGAGCTCACTACATGTAGCACAGGAAGGCCTTAAGCTCACAGCAATTTTCCTGTCTCTGTCTCACAAGTGCCGAGATTACAGGTGTGAGCTACTGTGGGATGTGGTAATGATTGCTGGTGGGCGTGAGTCACCACACCCAGTATTGTTGTATGTGGTTACTGGGGATCAAACCAGGGAGCTTGCGCTTGCTAGGCAGGCGCCGGAAACACTGAACTAAATCTCTGGGCCTTCATGTTGTATTTTTAGGAATTATCTTTCTTCTTTGGAGTGTTAGAAAGTCAGACATTTTACTCCGGTATCCCATGTGGATACTCTGATGGACCCAGACTCTGATGAAGTCGTCATCTTTCACGACCCAGGTCAAGATCTATTGCTTCTATATAAAATATTTTCTTGATCAACCTCTTATTATTCTTTCCCTATCAACTTTCCTCTTGAGAAGTTTCTCTTTCTTGCTGTCTTGTCTTTGTCTCTTTCTGCCTGCCTGCTTGTCTGTCTGACAAAATATGATTATATCAGAAAAATTGTAAATATTTTGATAGTAATTTTATTGATATATAATGAAGTACTGCTCAAAATTGTGGCATTTAACTTTCAGACATGAGTAAACTGCTCAAGTATTTCCATTTTGTGCTGTACTCTCTATGACTTTACCAGAAAATCCAATGACACAAACGAAATTTCTCATAAAATGTCAAGTATAAAGAAATTAAGTATAAATTCTGTTAATGCCTTAAATATGTTTATAACTTTGAATTGTGCGAAGTATAGGTATTTGCTATATTTTCTTTTCTTCCTCTTCTTCCTCTTTTTCTGTGTGTGTGTGTGTGTGTGTGTGTGTGTGTGTGTGTGTAGTGCCAGGGACTGAACTTGGGCCCTTGTGGTTCCAAGGTAGACACAGTCATCACTTGAACTAAAGCCTCGGCCCTTAGGTATATGACATATTTTCATAAACATAGATCACTAAGAAAAATTTTACCAGAAAAAAAGCCAAAGTTTAGATAAATTGCCCTTCCTGGCAAACAAGAGTTTGTGTAGACACACACAGATGTCCATGTGTGGCATTTCCTTTGTAGAAGGGAACATAGGGTCACGTGACTGCCTTATCTATTTTAGTGTCTGCAGTATATGCACTTTTGTGTGTACCCTTAAATATTTTATAAGGTAAAGATGATACACCAAAAATACACTGAATTAAAAGTCAGATACCACAGTTTTTGATCCCTGATCATTGTACGACATTCTTAAACTTCTTAATTTCTTTCATGTTCATTTATTTCTTAATTTCCATAGTAAAACTGTAAAACTCAAGTTGGTCTTGAAGTGAAAACTTTATTTACCTCTCTAATGAGGTTCTGCACTGGTGTATACAGCTGAAGTCAGCTTTGCTTACATTTCAGCTTTGACATTCTAATCACATTACTATGCTCATGTAGCACTCAAACAAAATCTGAGGATGTTATAATAAAAGCCTATAAACTCCTCACTCACATAGCACTTGAAACAGTATAATAGATGTGAAAAGACAACAGCTTCACTAGGTGCGAACTGTTACAGTAATATTCTTATCAAACAATCAATTCCATATATTTGGACTACTGCAAATGTATTCTTAGCTTTAAGTGTCCAAATTTAAGCACATTACTCAGAAAATAATATGCTCCAGTACAGTAAAATTTAATGATTCCAGATTTAACTGAAATGTATCTTTAAAAGGTACTAAAAAAAGTCCATTTCTGCATAGTTTACCTTGCAATAAAAATATCTGTTTAATGTATGCATTAATATTGAAGCCTAGCCCAAGCATAAGACACTACCCATAAAATTGCATGTCTTCTTCATTATCAACTATGGCTTGTCAAATGATACATGTTTAATGTGCATATAATGCTGCAGTTTAAAATACAGGTCCTTTGATACAAAGTTATAAATGCCAGAAATGTACATGAGTTGTCTGTCATAGACACTAATCTTTGTTCTTCTAGGATATGTGATTTTACTGAATAGAATTAAGCTGTTACAAAAATATTGCTTTTCTGCAAAAACTAAAACTTAAGCAAACTATTTCAATACCTGGTAGAAAAAAAGACATTAAAATAATCTGCCTAGTTAAAATTGATTTCATATCTTAATTATTTCAAATAAGTTGATAATATCTAATTCTAAAGTGGGACATGATCAAAGTCATTTTATCCCATGTATTCATATAATTTTCAGAGAAACACCCAAATTAAAAACTAAACCAATTCCCTGAATTCTAAAATGCCAGCCACATTGAATGAATTATGTACAATTTCAAGGAATGTAAAAGCACAAGGACTAAAATTTCATGACGAGATATTTGGAAATAAAATGTTACAAGGACACAGATGCCTCCAACTTATTTTTCATTTTCAATAAATTGAAAGTCCCTGAGAAACATAATTCTGCACAAGAAAATCATCCTAACACGTTAAGGGAAATGTTCTCTTAAATGATAGATGAAATATTGTCACAGTAATACATCTATGATCTTACAATGTAATATACTTGAGTTGAAAATCCTGAGCTATTTATTTTAAAATCAAATTTGAAGTTTTATTTAAAATGATAAAATTGAAAAGCTGTAAATGTCCTTGCGGAGAAAAAAATATAGGTCACTAGAGGGCGCACATTCCCTTTCACAGTTTGCTACTAAATTTGGCTTCTCTTTCATTTTCTTATCTACATAAAGATAAAATAGTGACAAATGAATTTTTCATGGGGGGTTTCTTATGGAGCATAAAATGTCCAAAGATATCGATGAAATGTACAAAAAACATGGAAGACATTCTCAGATACACAGTTAAAATGCTTCCAGCCATTTTAACATATATACAAATATACATTCAAGTCTGAATACAGAGTCCCTTGAAAAAAATAATTGCACAGATTAGGGAGATATATTTAATTCAAACAATATCATATATTCTCTAGGGTCTGTAACCAAGCACTCCCCCAATTCATTCGTAAACTCTAATATTTCACTATTTTATGAATATGTGCAATCTCATGCTCTTAGTCATCTCTGTATCATCCAGATTAGAAACTTTTAATGTGAAATTTTCAGTGAAGAAGCTCGAGTAGAAAAGAGAGGAAAACTACTTTAAGCATGTCCCATGTTTTCAGAAAAAAAATCTCACATGAAATCTTCTGGTCTACTCTTTACAATTTCAACTTTTATATACAGACCATTCCCAGAGAGCTTTAGAGACCTCTTTTTGTTCTAACATACAGTGTAGAATGGAAATTCTGGTCTGCCTGATTCCACATATTTACGATACACAGTTTTGGTCCAAATGAAAAAGAAATCATATTTCTGAAAATGAGAAAGTCAGCATGACATTCCTATTTGTTGCTATATAACATAATACATTTTAGTAGTTATTATTGTGGTACCTTGGATGATTTCAAAATCTGGAGTCTCTAACATCAGGATATGATGTATAAACACAGTCATTAACTTAATCTATGATCCTTAATTTAATCATTTGTGCTCTAGAGGCATTATAAAAGAGTAACTTTTTACAATTCATTATTACTGTGGAGTCTCAATTTCTTAAAATTCTCCAAATTCCCTCATTATGTTCATCTACCACATTCC
>PVIC010012451.1:15919-39764 GCA_004025085.1 Thryonomys swinderianus
CCTGTTTTACAAAATCTATCATACATTCTAGAACTCATTTACATCTACAGGTTCTCAAACCAGAGAAAAGATATGGGTATTTTACATATCTGTGATGTATTTATTTCACTTATTAGTAATGAGGGGAAAGAATAAATATGATTTGGAAAGAAAAAGAAATAGCATGTATATAAGGGGTGGGGGGTTGTGGGTGGGTAAGAATATGGGTAAAAATGAGAACTAACTCCTGTCATATACTGGTACAAATTCCCCAATGTTGAGTGTGATTGTGAGCCATATATAAAATGTACCAATAAAGAATTTAATTTAAAAAATTCTCCCAATTCCAATCTTCTGATTCACTTTCTGACATCAAAACAAATACTGAATAAACATCACAAGGGTTGTTATATATAACATTATAATTATATTGATGAGTAGGGTAAGTCTACATTTGGAAGAAAATTTGAATTATAACAGATGTGTTCATTCCTTGATACAGAAACAAGTTTAATTATTAAAGATTTTTTAAATGAAACAAACCCCTGTATTTAAACAGCCAAATGCTCCCATGAAACCTAGCATCTATGAGACTTTCAAACGTACAACAACCATAATTTAAGTACCCAGTTTCCATAGAAAGTCTATGGTAAATTCTTAACCTAGATCTAGCTTTTGTAAAACTGATTTTATTGGTATGTTTTATACAAACTTAACACATTCAACACTGAGAATTTGTACCTGTACATGATATACCTTGTTTCTCACCTTTTTTCCTTTTGCCTGCCCTCCCTACAACCCTCCACCCCCTATACACATAAGCTTTGTCTCCTTCTTTTCATTATAATATTTTTCTCTCCCCCTTTTCTTTCTTCTATCTGCCCTTTCCCTTTGCATATCTCCTTCCTATTTCACATTTCTTGTCATACATTGTGACGTTCATTTACACTTTCAGTTTTCATGCAAATCTAGCTTTTAATTTTAGCTGAAAAATATGATAAAATTCCCTTCAACTGCCGGGCGTGGTGGCTCACGCCTGTAATCCCAGCACTCGGGAGTCAGAGACAGGAGGATTGCTGAGTTCAAGGCTTGCCTGGGCTACATACACAGTGAGCTCAGGGCCAGACTGAACTACAAAGCAAGACCCTGTCTCAAATAAAAAAAAAATTGCCTTCAACTTTTTAAATGATAGCAAGGCATGAGGTATAAGAATCCATACTCTAAGCTGGGCTGTGAGTTCTAATCCTGTCTGCACTGTTCAGTAATCATGTGACACCAGCAAGCCTTCAGATCTCCTTTTTCTCACTGGCCAAAGGGGCAAAATTAAAACTTACAATTCTATTTTAAGAAAATTACGTTCAAAATACTGAGAAGAGTGCTTTATATATGGCAGCAGCCATATATATATTTTAACTACTGCATTAACTTATTTTATAACCTTTTCTTGATGGTGTTTAAGGCAGGGCTCCACCCCTTCTCACTTTCCCATGTGTGAGAGAGATCGTATTTATTTTAGTGCTGTGTTAGTGCAGGATAAGCCAAAAGTCAATACAGCAATGATAAGAACAAAAACTGATAACAAAGGGAATAAAACCAAGTTTTATAGAATCATCAGCAGCAAAATAATCTCACTTATTTTATTATTTACTGTAGGATTTGGCAAACTATCTTCCATGGGATAAATACGGGCCCACCTGTTTTTGTAAGTAAAAATTTATTGGAGCCCAGCCATGTTCATCTCTTTACACTTGCCTAAGGCTGCTTTGTGGCTACAACACTAGACGTGAATGTTTGCAACCGAACCTAGAAGGCCCACAAAGCCTAAAATATTTATTCTTGAATTCTGCAGAAGAAAGAAATGCTGACCACCATTCTGCCTTATGGAATGAAGGTAAGACATCCTCTTTCAGCTGTTAAGTGAAAGCTAAATCGTATGGTTCACTGTTGCAATACTACACTTCTCTCAGAAATATTCATCCATTCCCCACACCCAGATTATTAAAGTGTACTCTCCTGAGTCTTACGCTGAGTACCTTTCTTCACTATGAACCCCCTACCTTTTGAACTTTTCACCTACTTCCCTCCTCCCTTTACCCACACATCTGCTAGAGCCAAGCAACAGTGCTTATTACCCACGGAAGTTCTGTTTGTGAGCAGGTTGTTCCCTGTAGCTGAATCGCCATTTTCCCTCATCTTGAGTCGAGTACTTTTCCACACTCTTACTATGTACGCAGATACTATTTTCCCCACAGGTTTTCTAAGCTCTATTGTCAAGCTGGAAGTAAACGTGTGTTCCTTGTCGCTTTGTAACATTTTATCAGTACTTTTTCCTTTGCGACCTACTTAATGAGAGAAGCAAAGCTTAAGGGAAGACTTAAGTACAGTTTATAGTTCTGGCTGTTGTGCTTTACAAATTACTGGGATCGGTTAGATGTTAGCTGGATGAACAGAAGAATCAATATGAAAACTATTGTAGTTGTCATTTCCTCTCTGCAATACTATGGACTCATACTGACTACAGGAATATCCAAAGAAATCCACCACACACTCGAGGTGCCTTGAACCCAGTGGGAGGTAATTTTAAACTTTAAAGACTCTCAGTGTGAAGGCTGGCTGAGTTTAAAGAACTCCAACATGCTTTCATGTTGTGGGTCTTTAAAGTTTAAATAACTTCTAGTCAGGGTTCAGAAACTATCTTCGTACAACCTGGAATGCCATTTCAGTCTGACATGCTCTCACTGCCCTAATGCCACTTCCCTAGTATCATGACCTGTTTTAATCCAACTGCTTCCTTGAGTAGCTCTATGAAGTTACAGTTCTAATAGAGTCAGTCTGACTGCATCACACAGTCGCTTTGTAGTTAGCCCAGGGTGCCATAATAAACATCATAGGCCGAGAGATATAAGCCACATATACTTATTTCTCACAGTTGTACAGTGTGGGATCTCAACCTCAAGGGTTCAGCAGGATGAGCTTCACAGGACAGTCACCTTCCTGGCACGCACATGGCCCCCTTCCTGCTATGGTCTCACGGGGCAGGGACAGCACATGCTTTCCGGTGTCTCTTCTCACAAGGATACTAATCCTATCGCACTGTTCCTATCCTCGTGACCTCATGTAACCCCAGTTATCTCCCAGAGTCGATCTTTAAACACCATGACATGGAGGATGAAAGTCTCATCATGTCAATTTCAGAGGGATGCAATACAGCCCATAGTAGCGAGCTGTTAGGGCAGTTTTAATCTGTTTTGTGGAATCAGACGTGTAACCTGTCACACAAGGAGGTCCCCTTAATCTGTTTTGTGGCAGAATGTCTGTTCCCTTACAAATCTATACAGGTTTCTGACTAGAGAGGACTTTAGATTAAAAATAATATCCTCAAAAAGTGCCAGAATAAGAAGAATATTTTCTATTGTAGCACAGATGTGGTGATAGGAAGATAATTGTTATAAATTAATAAGTAGGAACTCACTTTTCTACAAATAGCCCCCACTTTTCATGCATCTCCTGCCCACAGTTGTAACTGTCTCAATCCCATTAGAAGGCCTACCTTTAGTTATATAATTTTCCCCACACTGTCTTTCCCTCTCTAAGGAAACTTCTCAATGCTGCTAAGGCCTCCGAGTTTCCTCTCATGCTCCTGTGTGGTTTGCAAGATTTCTAACCTGTGCACAGTCAATATCTTGTATCATTTCTCCTCTCTTCAAAACACAGTTATTTGTTTTCCAGACAAGATTGACAAATATCCATTCAAAGTCCAATTAATTATCTAATACACACTATGTTCTGGGTAAAGAACTGCAGTCTAGAGATGAAGAGAAATTCTTCTTGTCCTCAAATCATTTGCTAGAAATACAGATATACGAAAGAAATTCATTACAAAAAATTGGCAAAATTTGAATAGATAGACACACTGTAAAAAATGCCTGAGGGATTATGTTCCTATAAAAACAAGGTACATAGTTGGACAGCAATGGAGCTGGCGTAAGAGAGGAAGGACATACCGGTATGTTCTTAGGTAAGAGAACAGCAGGCCCAGAGAGACACAAGCTCAGAGAACAGCCAGTACAGAGAGAGCAAAGAATGGCTAATTACAGCTCGAGTGCCGGGTAGTGTCACTTGACATGTGGTCTGTGTTTTTTACTAGTCTGTGAGAAGAAAAGAAGTCTTTACAAGAGAATTAGTCAATTAGGCTGTGAGCACACTATTCCATCTGATTTGATATTTAATTGCCAAACTTTCTTGAAGCAGTCTATTGATTTATATTCTGGCTTAAGCTCTTTATCTCATTATGGACTGGTAACAAACAGTTTTCAAACCCTGCTGTGCAGTGAAGGAATATAAAAATGGCAAGATGAGACCGAGTAACCTGGGGAGTTGGGGAGTTAAAGATCATAAAGGAATTTCTATGATGCACATTTTAAAGATAACGGGCAAAACGGTATCTAATGGACTGTGAGATATTCCTCTGGAGTGTGGAGAATATGGATGAGAACATTGAGAGGAGAGGCAGAGAAGTGAGGGGAGAACTTCACGCAGGCTTTTATCGGAGACTGAACTCTTGAGAAGGCTGTATCGATGCAGCAGATGCAATAAAAAGAATGTAATAAATCAACTTCAAGAAAGATTTAGTGATTCAGCAGATATCAAGGCCACTGTCAATGGCTGCCAGCTTGTTCACCACTCAAATGTAGGGTGCACCATTTTTCAAGACTGTGAAACATACAAGCCCCTCTAGAGTTTGCAACTGAAACTGAAGAATGATGTTTGAAAGTCCTGTAAGAAATCAAAGTGCACATTGCCATAGAATTTGAATAATACAGGTATAAGCTGCAGGAATGAAGGTGATCTAGAAATATTTGAAAAATATAAAGTATAAACAACTGAGACAGATGAGATTATAAAATAACATTGCCCAGGATAAAAATGTATCATCCAAAGAAATGGAAAGCAAAATATAAGTCTTGTGGAGCTTGACATTAAAGGAATAAGAAAAAAAGGAGGCCGAGGAGGCACTGTACAAAGAATAAAAAGCAAAGGAAAGCCGGAGGAAAAGAGGAACAGTAGAGAACAATGTCCTAGAAACTGAGAGGGAAGGAAATTTTCAAGAACACTCTAAGCATCACTGTCAAGCACAGCACAAAGGTCAAGAAGGACAGAAACTGAAAAGTGACCTTTGGAGCTGGCGAGGAAGGAACATTCTGGTGACCTTGCTGTGGGCAATTTTCAGTGCTTGATGTAGAGAATGAGCAGGTGAAAGAAAGAATCAGAAGTAGGGGAATAGAGCACTTCTCACTCACAACGGGCTTGGCTTTGCACTCAACCATGCTGCTTCTGGTACAGGAATGAGTACATAACAGTGTATTTTTCTTCAGTTAGAAAACAAAGTATATGTTGCGGTTCATGGAAGGCGGCCCTGTCTTCCTTCTGTTGATATCCCTATAAGGCCTTGCACTCTGCAAGTATACATGGTCATATACCTGGTGGAGTTAGACACCCAGAAATGTATGTAGTATTTCACAGGACCAGAATCTACCATATAGCATTTCTCTTTTTAATTGGCACATAGTATTTTTCCATGCATATGCATGGAGTGTCCTGTTTCAATACATGTATATTTTGGATAACGATCACTTCAGGGTAATTAGCACATACACCAACTCAAATATTTTCTCATTTCCTTGCAGAAAGAATGTTCAGAAATCTTTTAGGGTTTTTTTAAAACATGTATTATTGTTACTGTTACTAGGAACACCCTATAATGTGACAGAAGAATGGGACTTATTTCGTCAGTTTAGGTATCGACTGAATAGAAGATCCCATGGCACTTCAGAAGTAAGAAATGGACCCAGGATCAGGGAAACCTGGCATTGAGTAGATGTAAAAATTATCCAAATGCATCATTGCAATTCAAAACAGTAGCAATGTCACAGATAGGACAAGGACATCACTTAGCCTAGCTGGACTGGATGTTCCCTGTATTGGTTTCATATGGGCAAAGAAAATCAGGAGCCAGGTAGTAACAGAACCAATGCCCTCTCTACTAAACTGACTTCGAAACTACTCTATGGTCTCTGGACCACCAACATCACTTGGGAACCTGTTAGAAATTAAAATTCCATTGTCCTACATGCTGAATCAGAAATTTTGGTGGGCTCAGGAAGCTAAGTTTTAAGAATCACTCCAGTTGGTTTTGACCTGTTCCTTAGTATGAGAACTACTGTTCTTTTGGTGCGTGTGTGTGTGTGTGTGTGTGTGTGTGTGTGTGTGTGTGTGTGTATGGGGAGGTGTGGTATGGGGAAATGAACCTAAGGCCTTTGCACAAGGCTAAAGTACCAGCATTTTTTTTTTTAGAAAGAATCTCACTAACTCACTATATTGTCAAAATTGTGCTCAAATTCATAATCCTCTTGCCTTAGGGTCCCAGAATGCTGAGATTACAACCTGGGCCACTCTGTTAGGTAAGAACCACAGAAAACAAACAGAACTGAAACAGTGAGAGCATAAAACAAGAACAGATCTTGGGAGGTTGTTTGAAATGTACACGTGGGAGGCCCCTCTCAAACGGATAGGGGAGAAACTGTGCAAGCGGGTCCAGTCATTTTGCAAGCTCTTCAGGCCACCTACACACCATCTAATTTAAGAGCCCGAAGCAGCTGCTGCTGTTTCATGCTTTACACTACGGTACTGTGAAGCTCAGTGCTCTCAGGCCCCGTAGTGTCTGTAGAACTCATAATACCATCCTCTCCAAACCATAGTTATGATTTATTTGTGACTTCTACGACAAAATAATTTTAAGAAAGGAAATATGTGGTTTGTCTTTTTCTTCTTTAATTCTTCACTAAAAATATACTTTCTAAAGTGAACTTTGAGTTTATGACCAAGGTCATGTAACTTTCATACATAAAGCAGCAGCTATAGCAGTAGAATGGAAATTAGGAACCTCAGCACTAGGCCTTATTTTGCAACTTTAAGCAAGTTATTTAACCTTTCTAGACCTCAATTAACCTGCAATTCAGACAAGTCTAGGCTTCTTAGAAGAAAAAAGAGGCAAATCATCTAAAATGCTTTGTTTTTCTGGGCTGTGCCAAGGAGCAAAAATGTTACTGAGTCCAACATCCCAGATATTTAGGATCAATTCAACATGAAATTTTTAAGAAACCCTTGTAAACACATTAATCATCTAATTGGGTTCTTAGAATAAATTGATATGCTTTAATATATCATTTCCAGATTTTAATTTGGGAGCCCAAGTGAAAATAATAATGTTTTAGGCATGAGTATCATAAGATTGCAGAAAGAGAGTCCTTATCTAACTCTTGTCAAACTTCTTCTGAAAGATGTGACATAAATTAATATCATCTAGGCAGCAGCCCCCAAAAAGAAAGAAAACAAAACAACAGCAATGAAAATCCCCAAAAATTAGGGAATTAAAAAAAAATGTAGGGTTGTAACGCCAGGCAAGCCTTATCATTTGATAAACATTTAAGATGAGGCCACAAAAAGCAAACACTATACAGCTTGTGTGGTTAACCTGGAGATGACGGAAGACATGAGGTAAATTTATGCATCTTGAAATTCCTCTCTGCTGTCCTTGAGGTCAATGAAGCTCATTTATTAGCACTTTACTTGGGAAATGATCTTCCTTGAGATGGTATTTACTTACAAAAAGATTCAATTTGCCATTGGTTTCACCTGGTTGATACAAAAATGTAAATGAAAGCATTTGTGAAAATCTCTTAAAATAACTGCTACTTGATTAGGAACTAATCTCCTGGATAAATGGCTATTAAATAGGTAATAGATATACTTTGAACATAGTGTGATTTCCATACTCTGATAATTACCTATATATAAAACAATATCACTGAACTATCAAGATAATGTACTATTACAGTAATTACCTTTGACCTGAGATCATCAAATACTTTTATAAATCTTAGCAAAAAGAAGACAATTTGGGTAGTGCACATGACTTATGTAGAAGCCGTGTAATTATTAAGGAATCAAGGAAATGTACCCTAGATAAATAAGGAACTATACTGTCGTACAAAGCTAAATTTTAAATTCCTTAATAGCTCTGAGTAAATAAAGATATAACAATAGGTAAAATTAGAATTATTAAAGATTAGAATGATAGCAATTTTACTGTTAAGAACAGTTCCATAAAAACCTAGGAAGAAGTGTTAAATTATATTGGAATATCAAATAACAGTTACTTCAATTAGTTGAACTGTGTGATTACTCTTGCAACAAATACTTAGTGATTATTTACTACAGGCATGGGGCTTACTATAATGGAATCCAGGTAAAGCAAATAAGTATAACAATAACTATAATAGTAAGGCTCCTTTATTGTGATTGCCAATGAGAAAATGTATGTGGGTGGCATTAAGTCATATATTCAAATCAGTGTAATTACCTGATGGAAGTAAAGAGATGCAAAGGAAGCTAGCCATAAAATTGGTAGGAAAAAAGAATAATATGTAATATCATGAGGGATTTTTATTTTATTTTAGAATCAATTAGTTACTAGGAATCTTCCTCTGGAGAGATAATAAAATGGCAACCTTTTAAATATATTAACTTTAAGGGGATTAATTACAAAGAGGAACACGTGGCACCTCAGGGAGGCAAAATTACCTGGGTAATAGAGTTGGCAGTTGGAATGATCAGCCAAAACAGGGCTTGCCCAATAAATTGTAATAATAATGATAAATAAAAAGGCAAGAGAAAGACATTAGGCCGAACTGGAGAAGTCAGGGTGGTAAAAGTGTTTTGAAAAGGAAAACAAGAAGATACTTTATATGCTTGTGAGGCTTGAGATGATGTTTACTGTGGCACTGGTTCACTGACTCCACAGAGGCGTGGTTTTTACTCCCTCCATCATCGTTACCTGTGCAGGTTGAGACTCCTCCACTCCCACTTCTGCCTCTACCTACTCTGCCATCTCCTTTGTGACCGTCTTCAACAGCCCTCCCCTTACTGAATGGCCAGCATAATGCCTAATGCATTTACTCACTGTTCTTTAATTTAGAGCCACCACATTCAGTGCTTTCCTCCGAACCTTCACAGTGTTTTATAAAGTGATACCACTAATCTTAGGCACAGATCTTAAATAATTTGCCAAAGATCAGGAACGAGTCATTAAACTAGGCAAGTTTCAAAGAAACCTGAGTAACTGTGACTCCTAGGACCTGCTTTTTCTAATATTTGCTACTTCTTTAGACATATGGACAATAAATTATAACAGCTAAAATAGGAGTAACATATACAACTAGATGTACTTAACTGGATGCAATGAAATTAAAATGCAGACAAAGGCTGCAAGCAGAAGTAGAAATGCCCGGATCATAGCTTTGGAACTGAAAAGCTGAGAATCAACTGTGAGCTACTCGTTTGGGGAGCCATTTGCTGAGAGCCAGACTTGCATCAGTCTGAGGCGACAATTCAGATAAAGAAGTCAGAGGCCAAAGAAATGGATTTCCGAGATACTCCCCCAGGAACCAGGCTACAGGGAAGACAAGTTGAGTCAACAAACCCTGTACAGAGATGCTTCGTACTATATCACAGAAACTAAAATATTGTATCACTTTTCAGAGAAAATAATTCAGTAGACTGTCAAAATTACAGTATTCACAGTTAAATATTAGTAATTCTCTCCTGGGATGACTAAGGGACATGAGCTAACATAGCGTTTCAGTCATGTATGAAAATGCCTCTTTTACCAATATAATATTTTAACCAGACTCACTTCTATAGGCGATTTTTGATTACTGAATTTAACTGTTCTGTTTCCACTCTCGTTCTTTGTTTGGTTTAAATTTATGATGCTTGGGTCCAATATTGTCTCTATAAATCATGCTATTCAAAACAAGGTCCATTTGAGAGAGTAAATCCTAAATATAATTATGCAGGCACAACAAATATAATCAAGTAGCTTCAGACAAAGTAAGACATTAGATCACCTTAGTACTATGCCTATTAACAGCTTATTTTCCCATACACTCCAACTTCTGCAGTCAGGTGAAATCCTAGCTGAGCTACTCTGTTACTATGAATAATAGTAGTAATAACTAGACCTATATTGGAAAGCTACTGGGGAGAATATATGCTATGCAGAAAAAGAACTGAATCTAATGGTGAGCACAAAAAAGCCCTCAATAAGGATTAGCTTTTAGAATCTTTAAGTTCTCAATTGAACCTCTCATTCCAAGGGATTACAGTAACTGTTGTGAACACATGACGCAAACAAAATTCAGTGGAGTATTTCACAACTAAACAGGTTCCCGGAAACAAAAGAAGTCAAAACACTTCACCAACCAAATACATTCCCATATCAAGAGCCAAGAATAAGCCTTTGAAGACAGAGATGGTTGATCAGCTTGCTTTGCCGCTTGATGTATAAAACAATTTCTGAAGACAGTAAGAGAAGCAAGAAACGGTTCGCTCAGCCCAAAGAACTGTTAAGTGGTGTTGGAATGTAATAAAATAGCCCTAAAGCTAAGTGTCCACTAAGCTTTGTCTGTAGACGTGTTTAGTGTGACATTAAAGAAACTAATGCTCCTGCCATGAGGATGAATAAAAACAAGTTCATTAAAAACTTTATTATTTGTGCCATTACTTGTTCTTAGCTTTCAAGGAATGCTCATGTTTCAGTAACCATACAGGGTGAAGCATGTGGAAACTGCTAGACAGAAACAAATTCTAATAGTCAGAACTTGAAAACTATTTGACTAAAGCAAAGATCAGCAACAAATGTTTCCTGTGGCAGGTCAGACGGTAAATTTTTCAGGCTTTGTGGGCTATAAAGTGTCTGCCTTTGCCATATAAAAGAAACCATATATGATACATATTTCAATAAGTGCAGCGTTCTGCTGACTCCGTTGTAGGAATTAAAATTTGAACTGCACATGCTCTTCAAGTCATGAAATATTACTCTTCTGATTGTTTTTAAACATATAAAATGGAAGATAGAAATGAGTTCTAGAGTATATGATGTGAAATAGTAAACATTCATGTGATAAAGGGTTAAGGGTATATAACATGGGGAAAATGCCATGTTGAAAAAAGAAAAAAGGAAATAAAAGCTTATGTATATACAGGACAGGGAGTTGTAGGGTAGGTAGGGCAATGGGAAAAATGAGAAGTCATGTCATATACTGGTATGTTTTCAAAGTCAATTGTGATCATGAAGTGCATATGAACTATACCATTACATCATCTGATTAAAAAAAAATGGAAAACCAAGTTTCAGATTATGAGCCGTACAAAGCCTGGCAGCTGGCTAGGCCTTACTTTGATACCCTCTGAACCTGAGTATGTGCCCTATGAAACATGACGGAGGAAGGATACGCTCAATTAGGTGCTTTTGAATTATCCAAGTAATTCCTAATTATCAACTGATGCAGAAGTCTCAATGATGTATTCCAGTCACTTTTCTGGATGTGTCTTATTCTTTGGTTAGAACATCTGACACACTAATTTTAGGTACATGTTCTTCCCATACCCTGGAATATGCAAATTCTAATGTCAAGTGCTCCATGCGTTCCTGACCATATGCTGCTTAGAAACATACGCCGTATTCCAACATTCTTTCTTCATTTTAGAAATACAATAATTGGAAATGGAAATTACACCTTTTATGACTTTCATGCTAGCTTTGCATTTATGACATTTTATTGTCATCATTTTAATATATCCTCTGATTTACATAACACCTACCATATCTACAATGTCTAGTTGAGAAGATCCACAAAAAGATCAGTAAAAAACTCTAACACCTTTAAGATAAGACTTTATAAATATCAAAGAACAGGAAACCTGTTCTGTAATTACTCCTGATTTAGGATGTACAGATTGAGACATTATGTTCTCATAAACTAGCAGAATGGGTCTCGTCTATTAGAGGTACGTGGCTTCATGAAAGTGTACTATTAGTAGAAGAAAGACATTTAATGGAAAACTAGGGACTGAACAAGCAGGCCCTTTATAAGAACAAAAAGATACTTTCAAGATTAAAATGTACCTGCTGCTGTTCATCACCTCTGGTTTCTTCTTTCAAATGGAAACCAACATTGCCATTAGCATTCAGGTGTCCTTGGGAGTACGAACTCTTGGTTAAATTTTAAAACTCACTCCATTACTTTTCTCATTAAATGAACTGACATTACGAGCATAAAAGGCTTTTGGACATATCAAAATGGCTGTGAGTTGACTGTTAACAGTGAATCTTCATTTGTGAACAAAGCCATGAATAAGACTCTCTTCTCACCTCTTCCTCATTTCAGGATCCACAATAATTTGCCTCTTCTTTTGTGGAGGTGGTGGTGGAAGCTCCTCTTGGGCATGCTTTACCAGGATCTGTTCCCTTGTGGTCACCATAGTTACCGTTTCCATTACAGTTGTCTGCGTTAGTGATGGCTGAGCGGTGGTGACAGTCTGTGAAATCTGTGAGAAGTATTGAAACAGAGGTCAGACATTGCTCGAAAGACTTTAGTAAAGACTGCTTGGAGTAGTGGAGAAAAATAATGAGAAACTGTTCCTGCGTCTCGGTAGATTGACCTACAGATCAAAATAGCACCATATTGAACCCAAATCAAATTGTTTTATCTGGCTTAAGTTATGTTGACTGAAATAGGAATGACAGTAATCTCCGAACCAGAAGTAAACTCAGTGCCTCTGCAATTTAGTGGTTAAACTACAGGAAATAAAAGGGCAAAGGAGAAAAAGTCAGTATTATTCTGATATTTAATTAAACATGCCGTTTCAAATGTTTACAGCATTAATAGAGCTTTTAGTAACACCTCCAAACAAATTCCATTACCTGGCACACTTTAGATATTCATTAGTAGTTTAAAAATTGAAAATGGAAATAATTTTTTAAAAAGTAAAACAAATAGAGTAACTGAAAAAAAAACTCATAGATTGCATTACTATTATAATGACTATTTTATATGCTATGTATTTTAAAATAAAAATCTCTGCAATTGTGTAATAAATTACCTTTTAAATATCTTTAAAAATTATAATAAAATACAGCCAGGCATGGTGGCTCACGCCTGTAACCCCAGCACTTGGGAGGCAGAGACAGGAGGATTGCTGAGTTGGAGGCTTGCCTGGGCTACATAGTGAGCTCAGGGCCAAGCCTGAACTACAAAGCGAGACCCTGTCTCAAAAAAAAAATTGTAATAAAATATTAACAAAGTGCCTCTTAGTTCAAAATTATCTTTATGTTGCATGCTCCTCAAACACAGGGTAATTTCATTTGTTTTAAATTAATAAACATGGTCAAATATTGAGTTTCCAAATTTATCCTTAGAGAATCTCAGTGTACAATCTCACTTGTGCATCAGATATTTTCACAGAGGGGACGTTCATCAGTCTTTGGAATAATATGTAGTTGATCCAAGGTATAAGTCCTCACCTCGGTACATAGGCAATGCCGGGCAGAAGTTCTGTGGTGACAAGACATTCCTCCTTCCCTAAGAATCAGCTCTCTGTCTCACAAGCTTCATTGCATTATGACTTAAAGTAACTTTTGTGATCCTAATCACTACTTTGTCCATCCCATTTGAAAAATGTATTACCAAGAGACCTTGTATACATATATGTGCACAAAATCTGCCTGGCCTCTACTTTTCCTTGTGAATCAGAAGCAAGGATTTGGTCAGGGCCAAAATTAATTTTATTGATTTTCCTGAACTTCCTAAGAGATCATGGGAAGGATATGGAGAAACCTGTGTTTCTCTCACATTATTTCTTTAAGGTTTTTGTTTTTTGAGAGAGGGTCTTGCTTTGTAGTTCAGGCTGGCCTTGAACTCACTATGTAGCCCAGGCTGGCCTTGAACTCGCAGCAGTTCTCCTGGCTCTGTCTTCCAAGTGCTGGGATTACAGGTGTGAGTCACCATACCTGGTACTGTGGTATGTGGTTATGAGGGATGGAACTTGGATCCTTGCACTGGCCAAGCAGACATGGGAACCACTGTGCTAAATCCCCAGCCCTCTCTCACTATTTCTTTTTTTTTTAATTGAATTCTTTATTGGTACAATTTATATACATCTCAAAATCACATATAACATTGGGAAATTTGTACCAGTATATGCCACAAGTTAATTCTCATTTTTACCCATATCCCTACCCACTCCCCCCTCCTCCCCCCTTATACATGCTCTTTTATTTTCTTTCTGTATCTCTCTCTATTTCTTGAATGAGATTATGGAAAACTTTTTACTTCACCTACCAAGACGGCAGTTAACAGTTTGCTATGATATGCTAAGTAACAATTGCTGTAACATATATATTTTTAAAACACTATCCTTTGTACAAACTATACTTTTTACAGATGTGAAGATGCAAAGACTTCCATTTTGACAGACTATTTAGGTGACTAGCAAAAGGATGCTAAAAGATACTCAATTTCTACATGAACCCAGCATGGGCTGTACCTTCTTTAAGAGTTTCATGGGTTCACTATACAGAATTAACCATAGAATACTAAACAACTGAATTATTCAATCCAATGAAATATCCATTTAAAGGAAGAAAACAATTTTAAAAAATTCTTAAAATATAAACTCAAACATAATTGTATGGGATACAATATAACTATTACATAAAAAGATGAAGTTTAGGGCTGAGGATTTAGCTCAAGTGGTACTGTGCCAACCTTGGATGTACAAGGGCCTGAGTTTGATCCCCAGTACAGAAAAAAAAAAAGATGAAGTTTATATGTGGTCAAAAGTAAAAGGCAGGTCTTGTTTTGGTTGTTGTTATTTGTTTGTTTGAAACAGGGTCTGACTTTGTAGTTCAAGCTGGCCCTGAGCTCACTATGGAACTCAGCAATCCTGCATTCTTCCTGCTTCTGCCTCCGGAGTGCTGGGATTACAGGCGTGAGCCACCACACCTGGCACTGTGGTATGTGGTACTAATTGCTGGTGGGTGTGAGTCACCATACCTGGCATTGTTGTATGTGGTTACTGGGTATGGAACTCAGGACCTTGCACTTGCTAGGCAGGCATAGTAACAACTGAGTTAAATCTCCGGCCCAATAAAATGTAATTTGCAGTTAGAATTCCAACAGCATTTTTATTGTGATATTTTTTGGGCATAAGGAAGTTATTTAGTGTACAATGACTGGTAGAAGTGAATACTTTTTGGAACAGGAAACTATTTTAAAAGTATGTATCTTTTCTCTGGTATGAGAACCTGCAGATGTAAATGAGTTATAGAATTTAGGGTAGATTTTATGAAATAGGAAATACTCAAAGGGAAAGTGGTAGGGGAAAGTAATGCAGGGAAAGAATAAATATGATTTTCAAAGAAAAGAAAGCATATGTATATAAGGGGTGGAGGGCTGGAGGGTAGGTAGGGATGTGGTTGAAAATAAGAGTTAACTCGTGTCATATACTGGAACAAATTTCCCAAAGTTGAGTGTGATTGTGAGCTGTATATAAAACGTGCCAATAAAGAATTCAATTAAATAAAAAAATAAAAGTATGGGCACAGAACACAGAGTTCTGAAAATCTAAAGCTACTTGTTATGCCCTTGAAATAGTGGCGATCCTCCTGTCTCAGCCTCTTGAGTGTTGGGATTACAGGCATCCACCACCACACTCGGCTATCAGAAATGATTTTAACAACTGAGAGACATTGGTCTTCAGTGAGTTCCTCTAGTTACAACTTATTCTGACCATGGTTGAACACAAAGTTGTGTATCGCCTCTACATGACAATTTTAAAAATCGAAAGCAGATCATTGTGCCCCTAATAAATTTCCTTTCTAAGCTCCATAATGTCAGTTATTTGCTAGAATTAGCTACAATATAATTGGTGCTCCAAAGTTAAAAATTCTTGGTTTGGAACACTACATTTAATTGAAACAACATGAAATTGTTTAAGTTACTCAGAAACTGAATCCCAAAGTTTCACTTATGTTCAAGTAACATATATATTGATCACATATTCTTTCTAGAACACTCAGAAATAAGTAAAATGATATCTCATCTTTAGAAAATTTACAATGCAATAGGGAGGTTGATAATCATGAAAATAATTGTGCAATTATTTTATCATGTGAATGTGTGTCACATGACAAAATATAATAGCACATATCAAACATAGTATAATCAAGGGAATTTCTTTTGAAGTATTATAAAAAGCAGACCTGCTTCTGTGTCTATCTTAACATTTATTTTGTTGCTGAAGGCTGAATATTATATTTATTTCTGTTCATAGGCTTATTTATAAGAGTAAATATGGGAAACAGCCTAATGTCACTATGTTATGCTTTAAATAATTTATGGTACATGAATGTGATAAAGTATACACATTTATAATATTTTAATTATCTTTGGAAAGTATTCATATTTTGTACTGAGTCAACAGCAGAATCATAAACATTGGTCATTGTTCTTGGTACAAAAATAGAGATAATTTCTATTCTACATCATATTATTTCTATATATTTTTAGGTTCCAAAGTGTTCCTACAGAATAGTTTCTAAAAACATTGTTTTGTTATGAGGAAAAGTTTCAAAGATTATTTCAAATTGTCTTAAGTGTATCATTCCTCTGTCTCAAGATTGCTACAATTATGATTGTATAAAAATATATTGGAATCTGAACAACTGTAAATCTAGTAAGAAAATGCTGATAGATCAGAGCCAGAATTCCAAGTGTACCCGTAGAGCTATATTCAATAAATTTTTAACCTCTCTACTCAGAGTCTTATCCAGTCATTTTTCCACTTTGACTGTAGGTGTGTTTTAGATGATTTTTGAAATCTTATAAAAATAAGACTGTATAAAGACAATTTCCCTGATTTGTCAGTTAATCGATCCACTAAAAACAGAAATTAGTTTAGAAATCTGTGTCTCTGGATTTGCGAACTAGTTCCTCATAGAATGATTTAAAGCATGCTGGACATGAGGACATATGCCTGGAATCCCAGCAGTTGGAAGGCTGAGCCAGGAGGATTAAAGGTAGAAGTCTAGGGAACTTAGTGACTTAGGAAAACCCTGTCTCAAAACCAAACTAAACCAAACCAAACCAACAAATTAACGAGCCCCACATGGCTGTGGATATAACTCAGTACTAAATGCCAGGTTTTAATCTCTTATATTGGCAAAAAATGAAAATTAAAATATTTTAACAATTTAAAAAATTCAAAAAAAGAATACTAAAAACAGATGAGCAGAGTACTTTTGTTTTGTTTTGTTTTTTTCTTTTTTTGTAGCAACCTCTAAAGCCAGGCTATGGGCTTTCTGAACACCAGATCCATAGTGTATACCTTATGGTATTTAGGGTTGATTATTGTTTCTAAGCTTTGATTTCTCTTTTTAATATGTAAAGCAGGAAATAATGCATGTCTCACAAGGGTTTTGCCTCATGGTAGCTTCACGCTTATGTAATTTACATAGATACCTCGGCCCCCTGCCCAGAGGGACCCCATGCCTGGTCTCACGGTCTGATGTCATTAGCTTTAAGTTCTTAATAGTGTTGAAAATAAGTTCTATATGTTCTTTTTGCACTGGGCCCAAAAATGATATGAATAGTCCTGGTCTCAAGAATTATAAAATGCAATATCCAAACATAGTAAATGATTGCTACTGACAAATATTAGTATTAACTGTCACTTTTTACAAATGCTCAGGGAAATTTTACCAAAGTTGTGATGGTGAAATTTCTTATACAAAAGTCACACAATTTCTAAAACTTATATTTTTCCTATTACTAAAAGAACTGAAAGAGCATTTCCCAAATATCCTGGTTATCTTAGGCGTGCCAGAGTCTTTTTGCAGTAAAAAATGCATCATGATCATAAGTGTGGAAATCAAACTAGTATAGTCTCACACAATGAAGTTCTTTCTTACCATCTTCAGTTTTCTTAAAAGTGCAGTTTGCCATGGGAAAATATATACATTTAAGGCAACTTTAAAAATATGAAAGGGGAAGCAATAAAAACAAAGATTTTTGTTTCCATCAGTGACTCTAGTTTTTCAGGGAAACCAGGTTATCTTTACCACTTAATCTTAAATTTTAAATTATCTTTAATGGTACTGTTATTTTTCTTTTGTTTTTGGCCTATACTCTTAATGTCATCTTTTACCCTTCCATTTCATTATTTGAATATTATTTCTAAATCCTCTGTGATGTTTACTTCTTAGTTTGTAACAGACATTTGAAGAATTGAAGTTTACTGGAAAAATCAAATTATAAAATTTACTTAATATATCATTAAAATAATACTTGTAATTAAGGTATAAATAATGAGGTTCTGTATGTGTTCTAAGTATTAGGGTGAGTGTTCCAGATTTACGATGTTAATTAAAATACTTGGAATAAGACCCAAAATACAAAGACAGTTTCATAAAGTGTAGGTGTTACTGCCCTACAATGGCTCTCAGAGAGATAACAATATTGTTTTCACTGTAGAGATGTAGGATAAATTACTTATGCGGATACAACTTTTCAATTCCAAAACAGAAATAGGTATCCAAGTGTGACTGCTCTTTTACCCAACTCATAGTAGCTGTGCTTATTCTTATGCTTGTTCTTATTTCTGAAAGGTGATTTTGCCTTTAAAGGAAATAAATGTGGATATGTTTATACACGTATACAAAATCAGAAGAGTTAGGATAGAAACAATGAAATGTTATACCTCTTACAAAGAAAGATTATTAAGTGTCTTTGACTTCTGAAAAACTATGATGAAATGTATGCAAAATAAATAAAATGAACTACAATGGATTACAAATACATATACAGTACATACATGCATACACATTTATTTCTTCATACTAAATGTGTATATAAATGAATAAATCAGGTTAACAAACATGGGTCAAATTTTGCATCATACACATGCGTGTATAACTTCAAAATAACCATTAATACTTAACGGTTATGAGTGGATTGTACTTCTATAGTTAAATATATTGCATAATTATCATAATCAACAGTGAGAGTTTGTACCAGTACATGACACATCCCGATTCTCATTTTTTCCTATAAAATGTATCAATGAAATCAATTAAAATATATCACATAATCATAGCAACAGCTTTAGCTGACAACTGGCTGGCAGTCTTAAAATTATGTCTACAATCACAAGGCACACAATCTGGAGTTGAGCTTAATATGTTTAAGAAAGAGGAAATGATTTATATGCTGAGCTCTGGGATAAAACATCAGGTATTCAGATAAAAATCACGAGTACTAAACAGAAGATTATAAAATGTTCTATCTCATGAAAGAGTACTGAGCAACTAACACAGCTATCTGTAATATAAAAGAAGTACTAAGGCTGAACAGAGTAGCTTCATTGTTGAAGTTTAATATTAACTACTCTCTTGTTTTGAAACTGATAATGCAATAAATTTTCAAAACTAGCTACTGATGTTGGAATTATGAACACAATTAGAGTCACTTATAAGACATTAAAAGATGTTCTTCTCTTTAATATAAAATGTTTTCCTATTAAAATATATAATCAAAATTAAAAAAGTAAAAATACTGTATGTTAATTAAGCAGTGCATTCTGTAAAACTATCTCTTCAATTTGATGCATTTTGATTGTCACTTAAAATTATCTTTAGTACACATGTGTCAAAGAGTAAAAAGTATGCTGGAAATAAGAAAGTTTTCTTTCACAGTTCCGCACACAAATTTTAAAAAAAGATATCAGCAGCGGTATGCAACTGAAGAAGAAAAAGTACAAGTTCACTCCTAGATTCATGTGCAATACAGAATTTGAGTCACTAAATTAACTGCACCTGCAGAAACTGAAAAGAAAGGAAACTTCTTTTTCTGATCCATCTGACCTTGTACATGGCCCACTGACACAGACAGGGTCACATATCTTCTGTTACTAGGGATGAATATTATTAAACATTCCATTAGGAAAAAAAGAACTCATATTTTTGTATTCTTTCATTTACTGCCAGTAGACAGTCTATGTGACCCATAGATGAGGAGTATTTTATCTTAATATTTTAACTACATATTCACTATGATGAAAATCCTAAAATTTCAGAAGTCAATGTCTTTGACATCGGAAGAGAATTTTGCTTTCATCTTTATCTCCCAGCTCTCTCTGTGGCTGAGATGGTAAGGAAAGCTGGACTCGCTGCCCTGCTTTAGAGCTTTAAGCAAAACTTCAAGAAAAGAGAAATATATCGTAGACACTGAGGACTCGAAGTCTAGTTATACATTTGTCTAACTTAAATTTTTCATTTTTATGTATATTCTATTCCAAGAGTGAACTCTACCTTAACCTATTACATTTTTAGGGACTGTAATGCTTAACACTGCTGGAGTTAGTGACTTAACAATATGAAATCTACTGGACTGATATAGAAGAACCGTTTCAAACATCTATTTTAGTTGAAGATCGCAAAATTATCATTATTTTCCCAAGTAATTTGATATGCAAATTCAAAATTTTCCACTAAAAACTTTAACCTGAGCAATTAATTACAAGGTGCTCTAAAATTCAAGATAGTTAACCATGGGATTAAATAAAATGGAATCTTAATTTTCTTTTAAATTGTTTTCATTAAAACACACAATTTTTAAAGTTGGCAGATGACTTATTAGACTTGGAGAGCTTTCAGGGACCAACGAAAGAATTATCAAATGAAAGGCTTTAGGGAATTTTTAATTAAAATCGCTGGCAAGAAAGTAGACAAAATTATTGTAAGTACAAATATATTTTTGTTTTTTAAACTACTGCTTTGAGAATGGGTACAGCTGAAATGCAGGTATAAAATATTTTATGAAACTTAAAAATATGAACTTTAAAACATGAAGATCAACTCAGAATGAATATATTTTTATCTTAATATGTTTGCATCTTACTGTTTGCACTTGGGGTACAATTAAAAGAATCACTGGCTTACTATAGCCATCCATGCTTTACATTACTCATGTATCAGGAAAGGGTGTTAAAACTTTCAGCAGAATATCAATTATACACATATGTGTGTACGCATATGCAATAGTAATTTTCTCTTTGGGTACCATAAAGGCACAGATACACGTCGTGAACATCAACTGTCTTTTTTTAGTGTCACGTTGAAGAGAGTGATTTTTTCAACTACATATGTATTATTGGTACATGAAATTTGTACTTATTTGGGCAGATTGGTGCATGTGTATAAGACATCTTAATAATTTTTAACTCCCTCTTAGCTTCAAATTGCCCTTCCCCTACTCCATAAAGTCTGCCTTTTACACTTCATTTATCATCAGGTTCTTCCTAAGAGGTAAACCATGCAACAGTGAACTTCTATATGACTTAGTTCATGAAACTTCATGACATCCTAATCTATCTGTTTTGCTACAAAGAGAACAGATCTCATCCACAATACACTTCCACTGTGTACACATCCCACACTTTCTTTTTGTATCTGTCTATTCAAGAGCATCTGAGACATTCTCATTGCACAGCTGTGGTGAATCATGCCATAAACATGTGTGTCCATGTCCTACAGAATAATGTCTCTACTTTTTTTTTTTAATGAGTCAGGGTCTCGCTTTGCAGTTCAGCCTGGTCCTGAGCTCACTATGTAGCGCAGGCAAGACTCGAACTCAGCAATCCTCTTGCCTCTGCATCCCGAGTGCTGGGATTACAGGTTTGAGCCACCACACTTGGCACTGTGGTATGTGGTACTGATTCCTGGTGGGTGTGAGTCACCATACCCAGCGGTGTTGTATGTGGTTACCCGGATGGAACCCAGGACCTTGTGCTTGCGAGGCAGGTGCCAGAACCACTGAGCTAAATCTCCAGCCCAATATCTCTACTTCTTTCAAGATTACACCCAAGAGAGGTGTACCTGGGTTAAAAGAAAGTTTTAGTTTTACTTTTTTTGAGGGACCCCCATACTTATGTTCACTTAAGTTGTACTAATTTATATTCCTTCCAACAATTTAGAAGGGGCCCTCCCCCCCATCATCTATATCATCTATTGCTTTTTTTCACTTTTGCTAACAGCCAGTCTGACTGGAGAATGGTGAAACCTCAGAGTTGATTTGCATTTTCTTTATGGGTAAAGATGATAAATGTTTTTTTTTAAATGTATGTAATGATCATAAACACTTCTTTTGAGAAGTTTCTATTAAGTTCATTTCTTTACATTGTGAATAGGTTGTTGGATTGTGAGGTTTTTGTTTTTGTTTGATCTTTTCAGGTCCAATATATTAGTTGAAGAAGAGGGATTTCTGCCTTATTAGCCTAATTTTTAGATATGTGTGGTCCTACCTTAGGAAAACGTAAAATGGTAAGTAGCAATATAGCAAAAGCCACATAATAACACTGAGGTCTTTGGACTTACAAGAGTTATGGAGTTTTCTTACTATTTGGGTAGAGATATATTTACAACCAAATATCTGATTCCCAGATGTTAACACAAATTACAATAAGTTATAAAGCATATGAAATAGCACATACTCCAGTTTTTATGACTTCATCTAAATGTGTAAAATGCTAAAATTACTTAAATTATGTAATATTCTCTTTTATTATCTACGGAAAATTCAATCATATTTCATAATTATAATCAAGTAAATATACATATTTTGCAAGAGTAGAAAAATTTATTGGGGAAAAGGAAAAGGGAATAGAAATAGCTCTTGAGAGACAGAAGGAGTCCAATAAATTGCCAAAAAATATATTTATCAATGCCATGGCAATTAGAAAATATGAACTGTATAAATCTCAATGAGCATATTTATAAATAATTAGAAGAGATAAAGGACCATTTGCATTTATATAGAATTCAATCCACAGTATGTTTCATTCACCACTGTTTCCCATTGTAACCATCAACATAACCAGAATTACTATACACCTAGCACTTAGAAACAGAAAGTACTTCTATTCTCTTAGGCTGCCTTCTCATCAACTTTAGTATCCTCAGCTTGGGCCCAGATATAGTTAAAGGCAAACCTGACTTTAAAATGCAAGAGTGCAAATTGCTCTCACAGCTGATTTGTTTTGCATGTTTGATCTCTTGCCATGCAAGTGCTTCATGAAGTCAAAATCCCTCAAAACTCTGACTGGAATGACCTCAGAGTCCTAGGTGCACAATGCCTTTCCCGGGGACAAGAACAGGTGCCCTGCCATGTCAGTCACAATTCTTCTAGTTTGTCTTACAATAACGAGCTATATCTGTTATGAAAAGGTTGCTTATTCTTTACAACAATCATTTAAAAGGCTGACTAAAACAACTGAGAGTAAAACACGAGTAGGCATGAATGAAAATGATCTTTCCCCTACCAGCTCAAGGAAAAAAAATACAGAACTTTTTTTTTTATGGAATCCTTTTTTTAAATCGAATTCTTTATTGGTACAATTTACATACATCTCACAATCACACATAACATTGGGGAATTTGTACCAATATATGACACAGTCAATTCTCATTTTTACCCATATCCCCACCCACACCTCCCCACCCCCTATATACATGCTCTTTTATTTTCTTTCAGAATCATATTTATTCCTTTCCCCTCATTACATCCCCACACCACATTTCCTTTGGAAATTTCCCATTCTACAAAGACTGTCATACTTTCTAGAGCTCATTTGCATCTACAGGTGCTCATATCAATGAGAAGATCCGGTATTTGCCTATCTGTGATCTGTTTATTTCACTCATTAGCGTATCCTCCAGGTGTATCCATTTGCACATATATGAATCGTATTATTCTGCCATACAGGATTTTTTTTAAACCACGATATTACCTTGAACATTTTTGTAATCTTTAGTAATTTTGACTACACTCAGTTTGATACACATTACTCGAAGATCCTACCCTTTTACTTATTAGCTATTATTACTTTAATATACATGTTTAGTTTTACA
>PVIC010012452.1:0-39687 GCA_004025085.1 Thryonomys swinderianus
GACAAGAGGTAAACAACCTCTGGCCCAAGGTTATTCTCCAACTGCTCCTCATTTAAGAATTTGCTGTTCTTGCCTTAGCGATTGGGTTGATCAACAAACTCCTTTGTGATGTGCTGAGAATAAAGTTATTCTTGTCTGGAGCTTATCCAATAGACTGGAATTGGCACAAGAAAGGTGGCCTCCAGACAGTAGATGATAGGGAAGTTACATCTCAGAAAGAAAGAACTAGTGGTAGACCAGGTGTAAGAATTAAGACACTATTTCATTTTTGTTTTTTTACTGACTCTGCAGTTCTCTGTTTCCAAGTTTCTAACTGTGACTATAGACAATTGTTAACTGTTTCTGACGTCACTAATGTCCTTGAAATCTGTATAAGTATAGCACTGTGAATAAACTCGGGGCCTGCTCAGTATTGACTGAGAGGTCCTCCCGATCCCATTATTCTGTCTTCTTTCTTTTCTCAGCCGCACCCCTCGACTTCGCAAACCTGCTGTTTTGTCCGGCAGGCTCCGGCATTTGGCCTCACAGGGTTGTCTCCCTCTCTGCCACCTACTACCTGTCTCACACTGGCAAATGAGTACACACTCACTCCCTACTACTCTCCACCTCTCCCTAGGGGGTCTGTCCCCTCTCCTCCCAACACTGACAGTTCCTCCCCTATCTTGGCCCTCTCCCTTCTCAGAACACATAGCTCTGTAAACAGGAAGTGGTCCGAAAAACAGAAGGGGTGTGTGCTGGAGACCCTGACCCATCTTGCTGGCGAGCTCTTCAACAACTAGAGGAGCAGGAAACCAAGGCAACACATTGTGTGCCTCAGGTCACCATACCTATGTGGCCTCCAGTCCCTGCGACATCCTGAGCCAAACCCAGAGTCCTGCCCCTGCGCTGAGCAAAGAAAGGCTGCCAGGCCTCAGCCACACTGACACCAGGCTCTCAAAAGCCAGGCTGCACTGTGCCCTCTGAAGCATAGGGGCCAGAACTCTGTGACCACACATCCCCAGCCTTCCAAGGGGACGGTTTCCGGGCGGCTTTGAACAGGAAGGGGAAATCCCTCCTGAGCGGTGCTATTTTTGGTCCTCTGTTGATGAGCTGGCTGAAGTTACGTAACAGACACTTGCGTCCTCCCATGTCCCTGCCTGCCCCGGCTGCCCAGTGCTCTCGGGGGTGGGGGATGTTTCCCAGTCCAGTTTGGGTCTATGCCTGTCCTATTAGTTAAGCTTCTCCTCCACGCACTGGCCTTGTACTTGGAAAAAGCCATGAACACGGATTTCTGCAATACATAGGGCTCCGGTTTCCTCACATGGATCCCTGCTGCAATACAATCAACCTCTAGGAGTAGGGCAAACCCTCCTGCAGCTTTAGGCTTCTCTTCATGGTTTTCCAGAACTTGTGAACACAACATTATGTTGGCACAGGCCAATGGCTGACAGGAGAACTCGCCATCATAATAGTTCCTCCCTGGCTGTAAACCAAACCCAGGCTGCTCATGAGACCCTGGTCCTCTCCATTGTTCTGCTCTGGAGCACTGGGGATGGCTTGGCCAGGGAAGCGATCTGCATGGTGCTGCCTGCAGTCTCACCCGCCCACCTACTGGCTCTGGGCAGCAGACCAGTCCTTACTACAAGAGGGGTGGGCAGAGTGGTGCCTCATCAACCTATAGGACCAGGGAATCCTGCTGAAACGTGCCACTGAGAAACAGATGGTTCATGTGCACAGTCACTGCTTCAGGGACTGAGTCCACTTTTGGTCCCAACCCACTCGACACCTGGGGGCTCAAGACCAAGTGTGAAGAGCTGCAGGTCTGGGCAGGGAGGAGGGTCCCAGAGACAGTGTGTGTGAAGAGGTGTCCAGGACCACGCGGCGAGCAACTCCAACCCTCGGAGCCACTGGAGAAGGTTACCACCCAGAAGACCTTGGAGCTGTGCTACAGGTGGGAAGAGAAACTTTCAAGGAGGAAGAGGCCAGTGTAAACTGAGGCTCAGCAGCCAAGTGAGATGGGGCTGAGAGTCTCATTGCTCAAGGTCGTGGGAGCTGGGAAGATCTATTCTGACAGAGAAACAGAGCTGAATCCAGATAGGTCTGGGCTAAGGGCTACATGGGAATAAGAGCAAGTATAGACAGCTGTTTTGACAGTCATGGCTATGAATAAAGGGGAGCTGTCAATGAATGTGACGGGCTGTTCTCTGCCATACTTCCCCCTTTTCCCCTTCCTTCTCCTTTTCTCAATAAACACTGCAGCACGTTCCCTAAGTGAAGAGGCAAGGTGCAGACATAATTACTTATCCCACTGAGGGCCTTGTGCACCGAACTCTTGCGGGGCTATGCCTGGCAGGGTGTCAGGCAAGCAGAACCAGCAGGGGTAGCAGGAGACTGCGAACAAGCCTGCGGCAAAGACACCAACCACCAACGCTGAGTATTAGGACACAAGTACTGATTCTTGTGGAACTGAAATGCCATTCCTGAGATATTTCAAATTCTTTACAAACCTCCAAGAAACCTAAGGACCTCAAGATCACTGAGGAAGAGGATTAAGGTTCTCTTCCCTCCGTGGGGGGCTTGGTTACCGTCACGCAGAATCAGAGGCCTACAACATCCACAGTTCCAGCATATTGTTCAGATTTCCCCAGGATATGGTTCTGCAGAGACGCAAACGGTGATGACACATCCTTAGTCTTGTGGCCAGCTGTCAATGAACCAGTTCCGGCAGTCAGCTGGGTACTGTTCCCAAACAACAAAGCCCGGATGAGGCCCTCGGCCTCAGCCTTTCACTGCCTGATCTCAATCTGCATTCGGAATCTGAGCGGCAAGATG
Organism: Thryonomys swinderianus; assembly: GCA_004025085.1. NCBI lineage: Eukaryota > Metazoa > Chordata > Mammalia > Rodentia > Thryonomyidae > Thryonomys > Thryonomys swinderianus. The sequence goes on from PVIC010012452.1 coordinate 2,812, forward strand.
TGTCTGCTGCTAAAACACAAGGTCATGTTGCTTCTGGCCAAGTTTCTCCAAACCACAGCATCACTTCCTGAGATGACGGCGCTGGCGAGAAAACTAAGGCTCCACTTCCAGGGGACCAGAGCTCTCAGAGGACACCTTGACCTCCCAGTCCTGCCTCTGATTTCTCCCCGTCACAGCCAGCACCCACAGCCCTCTAACTACTACTACATTTGATGTGAGGGAGGCAGGAAAGGACATGATCTCTGCCCAGCTTGCTCAGTTACAGGGAGATTAGGCAAGGGTGGAAGATGGAACACAGGCTCTTTAAAGAACTCACCTTTCAGAGGAGTCTGAAAACTGCTGAGTGAAATGAACCATCATCATTCTCATCTAAGCTCAAGAGCGCTGACTAAGGAAGGAAAACAGAAGGCAGGGGCCAAAGGAAACAGAGTACCTCAGTCAACGCCTTGGATTTGGCTTAACCTGCCCAACCTGATAGCCAGGCCCTGGGGGAAGCAGCCAGATCTGGAGTGTGACCTCACCTCCTTCTCTGAACTGCAGCAAGACAACAGGGCCGCTATTTTGAATTGGAGAACTCATGCTGCAGCCAGTGAACAGATGCCTGATCCCACCACCCTGTGCTGGCCGCTGAGACCATGCAGCAGTCAGTGGACAGCACTAGTGAGAATGATGCATGCGGAGGCCACTCTCAAGCCTGCTGTGGAAGCCCAACTGAGCCATGAGACAGCAGAAGCAACTGTGCCCGGAGGCAAGAGGGAGATGCGGTCAAGGGTTGAGGCCAATATGCCAGCCTGCCAAGTCAGAGCCTCCCCATGAGGCAGGACCAGTAATGACACACCCATCTCCCCACAGGGCAAAACAAGTTCATAGTGGCCAGAACAATTAATTTACAGTGTGACCAGGCTAATGAAGGTTCACTTAAAGAAAGTGGGCTCTGTATGGTCAGGAGCAGCCAATGCCCACTGCACATCGAGAGCACACTGCGCCGTCATCCTCAACAACAAGGAAACAACAGGTACCCCAGCCAGAGCCTTCTGGCCCACACAAGGCCCTTGGCCCTGTCCTACTGCATCTGGCAGATCCTAGGTAACTCAGAGAAACCTGCCTAAGGCAAACAGATAGAATGTTTCCCAAAATTTAACTGAGAGAAAGATTAATGAGGTAAAACTTGGAAAATGTGGGCCAATGGCTAGGCTGGTGGCTGAGGGCAGAATGGGTGATTCAGAGGCTTGGGTTGGTGTCAAGCTAATCAAAATAAGTACATCTAAGTAGAGATAGGCTTTTTATTTGCCAAATGCAGTAAGAAGTTCTTCTGTGGTGACTCTATAATCAGGAGTCATAGGAGTAGGTCAGGGTTGGGCGCTAAGGGCTCCCTGAGCCCAGGCACTCAAGGCAACTTTGCAAGAGCTAATCTGGGGTTGGGAAAGGAAACTCACAAGGAACTTTACTCCAAAGTGGGCCTCAGTTTCCTCAACCCAAACAGCTGGAGCAGGAAATATATAGTTAGCCCACTGTGTGAGAATCAGGACTATTTGGAAAAGTGTGTGATGCAAAAACAATCCTGACTAGTATTTGTTCAAAATGAGTGCAACAGCCAGGCATGGTGGTTCACACCTGTAATCCCAGCATTCGGGAGGCAGAGACAGGAGGATTGCTGAGTTCGAGGCTTGCCTGGGCTACATAGTGAACTCAGGGCCAGCCTGAACTACAAAACAAGACCATGTCTCAAAAAGAAAAAAAAAAGTGCAACATACTAACAAATTAGCCTATTTCTAGGGAGACAAGCTTAATACAATAAAGTGCACTGGAATAGGTTCTGCTCGCATTACTGCAACATCCACCTCTTCCCACAGGCCAGCGTGATGAAATCAAATAACATACCTCCCTGAGGGGCAGGGCTCACTTGATGACCTGGGGATGGAGGTGGGTGAGTACAGTCCAAGGGCAACCTGTTGGAAAGAGGAAGAACTCCCAGCAGGTGGCTTGGACCGAGGGAGCATGTAGATCTGTACAGCACGTGGGTCAGTGCTCAAGAGGTGGGGACTCTCAACCCAAGGACAAAAGCAATGCCACCCCCCCACCTCACCAGAGACACTGGGCAGCTTGTTGGAGCATCCAACAGGAAGACCACACTGAAAGCGCTGGTTCAGCCTGAGACATGAACAAAAGGAGCCATCAGAGTACTGTTCCAGACACCAGATACATCTAAAAGCGGACATTGTTTAACACGTTGTCCTGCACTACCAAGAAGCGAGCACCACTGAATCCTGCCCAGGGAGGAACACGTCTCTAGCATTCTCGTGGTTTTCCTTTGCTTTTCCATTTTACTGTATCCTTCAAAAGCCAAATCTTATCACAAACTCTCCCTTCTGCATGGTTTCCTTTCTAAGTAGAGGAGAGGATGGAAAGGAAGAATCAATGCTCAGATTGTTCCCTTTTCAGAATCACTTCCGGTTTCTGGAAGCAGGATCTGAGCAGTGAGAAAAGTCCCAACACCAAAGGCAAGCCTGAGCTCTAAATGTTTCCCAAAACTCTCGTTTTTTTTCTTTTTCCTTTCCTTTTCGTTTCTTTTCTTTGAGACAGGGTCTTGCTTTGTAGTTCAGGTTGGCCCTGAGCTCACTAAGTAACCCAGGCAAACCTCGAACTCAGCAATCCTCTGGCCTCTGCCTCCCAAATCCTGGGATTACAGACGTGAGCCACCACACCCAGCATTGCAATGTTTGGTACTGTTTGTTGGTGACTGTGAGTCACCCAACCCAGTGTTGTGTGGTATGTGGTTATTAGGGATAGAACTAGGGGCCTTGCGCTTGCAAGGCAGGTACTGAAACCACTGAGCTAAATCCTCAGTCCCCAAAACTCTTGTTTCTCATCTTTTGGGAACTCACAAAAGGCTGGAAGGTAAAGGCTGATGTGTAAGATGAGTCGCAGGCCCGTTCCTCATCCCAGGAAGTTTCTGAGAAGTGATGGAAAATTCCAAGGACAACAAAAATTTCAAAGTTCACTCAGTGCCGTGAGTCCTGGTACAGGGCATAATGCCTGGTACTTAGGAAAAACACTCAGTGAATTCCTGGTGAATGAGATGAATGCAGCAACCTGCCTGAAGCAAAAACAGTCCAGACCGAGGTCGCTGCTGGATATCCTTAGCTGCATTACAACCAGACACTATTAATAAGCTCTGCTTTTGCAAAGAATTTGCGAAGCACAAGCTACAAGAGGCTACCTGACCCTAGACATGAGCAGCCCGGCTCACCCTGTTCATCTGTCTAAACCAACAAGTGCATCATCTCTGGGCTTATCACTCCTTCTAATTATGAAAGAGTATTCTCAGAGCCACCATACTCCAACATGCAACAGGCCTCTCCTGGCCTTCTCTATCATGAGCATAATGAGGATTAACAAACTTCCAGGCAGAGGAAATAGTGTGCGGGTTGCTAATGAACGATTCCTTAAGGGAAGGGGACCCCTTTGTTGAAGATGCTGATGTATTTAACTCTGCCCTTTTGCACATGGTCCCTTTACCTGATTCCATGAAACCCCATTTGAAAATTTTAAAAAGGAGCCTCTGTAGGGCCCTTGCCTACCATGCATGAGGCCCTTGGTTCAATTCCAAGTCCTGAAAATGAAGGCACATATGCGGCCATGCTGGCCTCATGGAGACTTCTGTGGTGTCCCGAGAGGTTTCGCCACCTCCCCTAGTCTCTCCCACGGCACCCAACCCTGGCCCTCTCGCTATAGGTGGATCTGAGCACCCACCAGCTTAATGCTGTCCCACGCTGCCTGCTCCCTTTCTTGATAGAAAATGCTCTGTCTTTGAAGGCTCCTCGGAAGCCTTCTTGGAAGCCTTACTTAATCCCTGTGAATCAAGAAGTACTGGGAAATATACCTGGACAAGTTGCCATGGAAGGTTTTCCATCTGGCGAGCCTTCCAGGACAAGGCCTTGTCTCAAGACCATCTTTAATTGTAGAGGTTCAACCAGAACCTGTGCTGGATGCCACCTCAGCTGACCAGAAAGGCGATCACTAACTAGTATCAACTGTCTTATGCTTGGGAGGGAGCCGTCCATTCATCATCTATCTACCCACCAATCTACACATGGACAGATATAGATACAAACTTACTTAGAGACACTTTTTGTGATCTCACAGTCATGAGACCAAAGGGTTTGGGTCAAAATTCTCTATCCAATTTCATTTAGAATTCCTTATTATACAAAAATCCAAGTGCAGGCTGAACATTAGTACATGTTTCAATGTGTGCCAGCTGGCATTTGATACATGCTAAAAACATCAGGACTGAAACTGATCGAAACAGTCCACTACCACAAGAGAGGGACTCCAATCCTGAGCATCATGGTTTGGACACAGAAACCAATGAAGAACAACACCATTTTCATGACACTAAAAATAGCTGAACAGACCACATCCTACTTCTCTCCCACAAGTTACCACTTTATGAGACTTGAAAGAATAGAAACCCTCATGATGGCCCCAGGAAGCCCTTCTTACACACACAAAACAGCTGTGGACAGAACTACTGTCTACATCATGCTGCTTCCAGAAACCAGCGGGAGACCTGACAGAACACACATGCGTTTTCAGGATGACCATGTGTCACCAAAGGAGTAACAGAGCTGTTCAGCTGCTCCCAGACCTGGCCTGACATGCTCCCCTACTATTTTTGAGGTGGAAAATCTACGATCTCTAATATTTTCCCCAGGTCTGGATTTTGGTAAGAGACAGAACTAAGCTCCTCATAGAGGGAAAGAAGAGCAATGGAAGCTGTGTCTGAGGGGTCCTTTGCCTCAGCCACTTCTTCCGAGTGTGCCCTGCAGCCCCAGTCTTAGGATACCACAACCACACAATCCTCTTCTAGACCAGGCGGTGGAAGAAGGGGTGAGGACTGTGAGGGAACGGGAGGGCAGGGATCCAAGCCGAGTCAGCGTCTTCAGCCGTGGAGCAGTGGTTGGAAATAGGCTTCTCTCCCTTGAAAACCCCAAACTGAAGAGCAATCCAGGAGCTGAAAAGTGACGGACGCAGCCCCGAAGTGGGAGCCCCGCACTGAGCCTGGACACCTAGCATGCGTGGGTTGGCATCCCTCCGCCGTACTCATAGCTGTTGCCAGGAGGGAGGGTCTGAGGGACAAGGAAGTGTGGGCCGCTGGGCAGACTGAGCGAGGGGCTGCTGTAGGAACGTGTGCCACGCAGCACTGCCTCAGCCGGGCTCCGCTCTGAGCCTTAAGTTAACAAACACAACAGTGACCTCATTCTAGAAACCGTCCTCTGCAGGGGGATTCGGATAGCTTCATATTTTAGCTGGTTGTGGCCTGTGAAGTGAAGGGGTGGTATAAGCCAATGGGGGTGGTAGTGGAGAGAGTCGAGGTGCCCTCAGCAGTGGTTTACTGAAGCAATTCAACTTCAAGAGCTCCTCTGCATATATTTTTATGAGAAAAAGGCAAAATACAAAATTGTATGCAGTTGTGAGCACCCACATACATACACACACAAAACCATGCTAATCTACAAAAGGTCTGGAAGGAAATTAACTTCTTAAAATAAGACTGATGCAATTAAGGATGATTTAAGTAATTTCTTTCTAATCTTTAGAATATTCCGGACCCCACAGTGATCCTCCAGCTCTCTGAGAAAGCCATTCTCTTGCACACATGGTGCTGGAGGGCACATGTACAAAACAGTGAGGGTGGAAGAGGCCCTTGACGGTTTTGCCAGTCCATGTTCATCCTGCTCCCAGGACAAGGGAGGCAGACGGCACAGGCCAACCGCACAGCCACCAGCTTCCTGGCCCTTTTCTGCAATAAATGTGTGGAGCTGTTCCAGCGGGCAGACACATCCCACCCCACCAGTCCCCGGAAATAAGGGAGCTGAGCTTCAGACCTCTGAGTCCTCCACCCCACGACCCGTGAGTCTCTGGTCACTGCAGTGTTAAACAAGAGAAGGGAGGACACCAGAGGAGTGTCCAGGACAATCCTGTACTGCACTACTAAGAAAGTGGGGCCTGGCAAGCGAACAAAGGAGTACATGTCACTCAGCCTTGGGACAGTCCTGCTTCCACAGTGGGAGTTGTCCCTGTGGGGCTATACTCATGCCTCTGCTGGTGACTGCCTGTGCCAGCAGGCTGTGCCCTCTACAGCCTTTTATCTGTCTTCTCCCTCAGCTCTTACAGCAATGCAGTAGCAAGTGGTACTGGCCTGGCTTTAGAGATGGAGAAACCAAAAAGCTAAGATGACTGAGATCCCCAGCTAATAAACTGTGGAATCTACAAAGGCAAATTTGTTCCCAGGCAATGTGGATGAACAGGGCCTTATGCGGTGAAGATACTTCAGAGGCCCACTTCTGGCACCTGTGGGGGAAGAAGGGATGGCTCTGTGCTGTACTGTTCATAGTGCTATAAAAGAAAAGCACTGTTGAAGGCCCATTACCAATACAGCCAGTCTCCATGAGCTTTGGCTGTGGCTGCCAGGTGAATGGAAACCATCCACCCAGGCTAAGCCTGGCACCATCTGTGGCTCTCAGTGTGTGGGACACTGACTCTGCTGGGAACCAAGAGGGCTGAGACCTCCTTTTGTGCCAGGTGATGTGCTAGGTACTTTCCACACTGTCTTTGATCTCACACAACTCCATGTCCAAAGCCCCACACCAGCATGTGGTGTTAGGAGATTTAGGCTTAGGCCTGCTCCTGAGCCCCTACTTTTTCTGCTACCATCATCATCATCCTGAGAAAGAAAGATCCACCCCTGTTGCAATGTCTAATGCCTCAAACCCTAATTTTCCACCTCCCTTCTAGGACAATCACATGTCCCAAATTTTCCAGGGCAAATCCACCGCACCCTCGGGCGTGCCCTCTTCCCCCTTGTCTCCTGGTGAGGCATGTCTTCCATGGAGGGTGTGTGCTCCTCCCTGGGGGATGTGCTGTTTACCTGCTCTGTTTCACTCAAGCCTCGCTGCATGCTGCATCCCCACAGTGGAGCTGCACGTTCAAGTAAGCCCTTCTCAACCAGAAAACCATTTTTGCCGAAGGGAATTCCAGAGACCACAGAAGAAACCCAAGTCTTACCTGTAGCCATCTTGTTTCTTAGCCCTGCATATGTAGCATTGGATGGAAAAGGCCCTTTTAGGACTTTATTTTTATTTTTTTTTTGAGATGGTCTTGCTTTGTAGTTCAGGCTGGCCCTGAGCTCACTATGTAGCCCAGGCAAGCCTTGAACTCAGCAATCCTCCTGTCTCTGCCTCCCGAGTGCTGGGATTACAGGCGTGAGCCACCATGCCCTGCACTGTGGTATGTGGTACTGATTGCTGGTGGGCGTGAGTCACCACACCCAGCATTGTATGTGGTTACCAGGTATCGAACTCAGGGCTATTGCGCTTGTGAGGCAGGCACCAGAACCACTGAGCCAAATCTCCGGCCCCAGGACTTGATTTTAAAGTATCTTCTCAGGAAGCAACTCCACAATGGGCAATGCTAATGGAACCAATGCGGAGTCCTGTGTCTACATTCAAGAAATCAGGCCACAGACATCACATAATAAAAAATTAGCATGGCTAAATTAATTCAAAATAGCAATAACCTAGTGGTAGTAAAAATAAAAACTCAAGGGTGCATGTGACCCCCCAACGGGAAAGTGAGCACACAGTAGGACACATGAGAAAAGCAAGTGCTCAGCTGAACTCTCAAGAGGCCTTATCCAGGATGACAAACACTGCGGTCAGTGCCGTGGTGCACTTAGTAACAGAGAAAGGAGACACATGGGGTCTGGCCTGGGAAGAGGAGAGGGCGGAAAGCACACAGAAGGGTTCAGATGGGCAAAGTGGCCTGTGCGGAAGTGGAAGTTAAGAATGAGAAGCACTGAAAGGAAATTATTGAGAAGCAAGTTTCTGTTTGATATGAGGAGGAAATGCTAAAGCCAGGACTGCGGTGGCAGAACGACCCCTATGGATGTCTGCACTACACAAGAACAGGACCCTGCAGATGTAAAGGAGTTAAGGAGCCCGGAGATGGGAAGATGTTCCTGCGTAACCCACAGAACCCCAAGAGTCTGGAGAAGATGGAGGCAGAGCCTCAGAGGAAAAGGCGACAACAGAACCAAAAGTTACACTCAGGAGGATTCCAAAGATGCCATCTGGCTGTCTTGATAAGCAGAGGAAGAAATCCAAGCCCAAAGGTAGAGGCAGCATCCAGTGGCTGGGAAAGAGGCAAGGAAATGGGCCTTCTCCTACAGCTTCTAGAAGGAATGCACCACACTAAAACTCAGTTTTAGCCAAAGAAGATCCACCCAGTGCAGCCTTCTCATCGGGACAACCGGAACAGAATTCAGTTGGATTATTTTAAGTCCCTAAAGTTGTGGTGACTTGTTAAGAGGGGCAGCCGCTACCAGACTCAGTGAGTTCTGGGCAGAGGCCAGCGGGGGCGACTAACCACCAGGTCCTGCGTTTCCTGGGACAGCAGCAGGGTGATCCCTCTGACAGGGCCAGACCACGGGCACTGGCTTCTGTTTTCCTACACAGGTCAACACTCCTGTGCCCGTGTGGGTGAGATTTGTCCTCAGTTTTCGCCCCAGACTACTATGGTTGTGATATTTCCACCACCACCGAGGAAAGGGAAGGCTCAGGAGGAGTCCCAATAGCACCCACACTTGGGGCCGGCTCAGAACAAAAGCCTGCTGCGGACACCCACCTGAGCAGAGGACGCCCTTGTTCCTGGCGCAGGAGAAGTTGTCGCACTCACAGAAAGGCCCATAGATCTTCCCGAACTCGCTCTCAAAGCAGGAACACTGGTTGCAGCTGCACTCGCCACGCCCGCTGCACAGCGGCTTGCCCTCCGCCTCCCGGCACAGGTTCTGGTGCACGCTCTGGCTCTCACCCTCCTGGCACTCGCACCTGGTGCCCAGGTGGCCGGGGTTGCACTCGCACAGGCCACAGACGTACGTCCCGTTCCTGCTGCACCTGGCGCTGTCGGGCTCCAGTCCTACGCTGCAGCCGCAGGTGCAGTTGTAGGTGACCACCACGCGCAGGCTGTCTCGGAAACCCACAGGCCGCAGGGTGAACATGTGCTCGGTGAGTCTGCTGGGGCAGCTCCAGGCCTCCACCGACACGTCAAAGGACGCCTGGGCAGAAGGGAGAGAGGGGATGTCGTGTACAGTGAGCAGGGCTTTCCAACTACCCCTGAGCATAAGGCGCAATTTTCTGTACACAGTAGAGGTCTGGAGCACCTGAGAAAGAGATCCTGGGGCCTGCAAGCTCCCTGACCTCCCAAAACAGACAGTTCAGGGGTGCAGCCACTGGATGGGCACTCAGTCCTCTGTCATTTGTGGTCTCTTATCATCCTTAGGGCTCTAGGCTGAGGGACTTCGAGAAAAGCACAAGGAACCACTCAATGTACCCACTTCTTGTGGTCCTCTTTCGTTTTATTTCTATCCTTTCTTCCTCCCACCTACAGGCAGGACACCTGTCCTCACTCCATTCCAAAGCCATTCATCAGCAGACTTCCTGGGCACTGTGCTGGGTGTGGGGCTAGATGCAGGGGTAGGGTGGCACTCCTGGCATGAGGTGCCAGGACGGCAAGTATCTGTTCACCTTTCTGGGGACAGGGCTCCTTTCTGCTGCAGAGGGATGGGCAGACACACCTGAGATCTGTTCACAGACACCTTTGAACCCCGCCCCGTCTTGGGTCCCAACCCCACCTATGTTCCCACAGCCATATCTTCCCAATCAGCCCTGGCCCTGAGGCCACAGGGTGCATCACTGTCTGATGAAACATGTCCTACATGTGGACAGACTTCATGCAAAACACCAAAGTGTTTCCAACTTTGGAGCTTCTCATGGGATGCCTTAGAAACTGGCAGCAAGGTGGGCCATGAGGGTAGGGCCTGTGTGCGGATATCTGATAGCCCACAGAGGCTTGGAGCAGGCACTCTGAACGCTGTGCAGACGCAGCAGATGGCCAGCATGTGCCACAAAAATGCCATGGGCATGCGCTCTCCCAGGGCCCTCCACACCCCCCACAGAGAGCCCAGACACTCCACCAAATGGTTCAGCACGTCTGCGCTTGGATATCTTCAGTTTCCAAAAGGTTCCACAGGTCATTCTGAATGAGCTAGGAACCCACTACATATTACTACTCTTGTCTTCTATAATTTGGGTTGGAAAAAAGGTTATCTTTAAAAATCCATTGAATGCTTCCTTTTCTTGCCACTCAGATAACAGTATTTTTGAGAACATTAACTGCCCAGAGTTCCAGAGGGCTTGACCACAATGGGGCTGAGCCACTTCACAGGAGGTGCTTCTGGACAGGTGAGCCGAGGACAGGGCCAGGCCCGGGGTGCAGGCACTTTGGACCAGCCCCGCCTCACCTGTATCTCTTGAGAGGCGAGAAGAAGTGGTGGCCAGAGGCTGCAATGAATCTTTCTGCCTCAGGCTGGGAATAATCTGGATGTGGGGAGGAGGAGAGGAATGAGCCTAAGGCACCCACCGGGCCATCTGTTGGGGGAGCAGCCAGACTCCTCCTGCTGTGGGCCGCCAGTGACTTGCCTGGAGCTGTCACTTCCCATGGCTACAACTGCTGGACGTGCTGGATGACGTGCCTCCATCCACAAAGTGTTCTGTAGGTCTGGAATCAGCTACAAAAGAATGGCTGACCCAAGAGCCACAAGTGCTTAATTACTGAGAGACTAGGGGGACTGTCCACCAAGAGCATGACCTTCACAGGCAGACTGGCTCGCTCACAGGGACAGGGAAGGAAGTGTCTCCGGTGTCTTCTGACCTGGTAGTACGTGGAGGTGTCCAAGGAGACTCTGAATCAGTGCCCAGAATGCTCCGTCTGCCTGGCTGGCTTTCAAGGTCCTGGGGCAGTGCTATCAGTCTGTCCCCACCCCAGTCCTGGCCGGCAGCCCTCTGCCTGATAACTGGGGAGAGGCTCCATTTCTGCCACCAGGTCTCAGCTCCTGTGGGGCCCAGGAATGCTCTAGAAGCACTGGAATAGCAAGGAGACTGGTATGCTCACCTACCCCTTCCCCCCCCCTTCAGAGTTTGTCTTCCCTGGTGGGTTAGGACAGAATCCAGAGATGCTGGAAGGCAGCACAAAAGCAGTTTCTCTGTGTCTCCCTGGTGACTGACAATTCCAACGAAACACTGATAGGGAAGCTCCTGGGCTCCTGGATGCTTTCCAGCCCCCACTCCAACACTCCAGCGGAAGGTCACAGCACAGCAGACTTGTGACCTGGCCTCTGTGGGATGCTCCCAGCTCCCCCACATGGCTGCTGGACAAGTCTGCCCTTTCAAAAAGGCTTCCCAGCCCCCAACCAAACCCCCAACATCAGTGCTACAGATGCTAAGTCCACTCAGATCTTGACCAAGAGCTGGGCCCAGGCGACAGAGCCCAGAGCAGAGGACGGAGCATGGAACAGGGCATAGGGAGGGCATGCGGTGCTGGGGGAAGGCCAGGAAGGCTTGCTGAGCCCTTTGGACTGGGGGTTACTGCTAGCTGCACAGCTAGCTGCTCGCACACTGATGTGTCAAAGCCTTACAGTACATGAGGAGATGACTCCCTGGCCCTGGTGTCCCAGTCAAGGAGGGGAATCGGGAACAGCCAGGCCCCAGGAGCAGAGGACCTCATTGGCTTTGGGGCTTCCCCTTGGATGGCTTCCTTGTCCCTCACCCCCAGGCACATCTGTTCCTTGCTGAATAGATGCCTCAACCCCAGGAACACAAGTGGCTACAAAACCACTGCCTCCGCAAAAGAGCAAAGCTGCTGCCTGTCCCTTGCCAGTGTCTGCTGGAAGCTGTCCCTCCAAGGAGGTGAAATCCACCCAACCCAGCTCTCCAAGGCTGTGTCCTTGTGCCCAGGCCAGAACCTGAGATCCCTGCTGCTTCTTCTAACCCCCTTTACCTGGGAAGCGCCATGGGGAGAGCTCCACATTCCAGCCCATGTCTCACCATTTCCTGACTTATGCTTCGTCCCCGCAACTCGTGGCACCCAAGAATAGAACCCACATGCCAATGTCCAGACCCCTTAACTCAGCACATTATGTCCTCCCGTTGTAGCCTGGGCCAGCTCCTTGCCCCTGGCACCCCAACCTTCTCTCCCCACCACAGACATCATCCCCAGCTGCTTCCACCTACAGAAGTAACCACTCACCACACCTTCTGCCTAGCCTCGCTGCCCACCAGTGGGAGCCCACCTCCCTTCCCTGCCGTATCCACGGCACCCCCCACTGCGGGAGCCCTTCCTCCTTGGGCCACCCATCTTTGTCACAGAGCTGCTTGCTCTACTTGAGGTTGATTCATTTGCATGATTATCTTGTTCATGAAACTGAGCCTTGCTCTCTGCCTCATCTTTATGTCGTGGGGGTACATGGTCGTGGGTCAGCAGTCACTGGCAAGTTCTGAACCATGTGTCTTCAAAGACATGTTTTCTCAGCGACGTAACAGTGTGTTCACCTGGGAGACAATTTGCTGCTGCAGCCCAACTCACTATGTAGCCTAGCAAGCCTCGAACTCCCAGCAATCCTGCTTCTGCCTCCCGAGTGCTGGGATTACAGGCATGAGCCAACACACCCAGCACTGTGGTATGTAGTACTGGGGACCTTGTGCTTGCCAGGCAGTTGGCAGAACCGCTAAGCTAAATCCCTGGCCTGGACAAAGCTTCTTTAACCCTAGAGGGATGGAAAATTTGCCTTCTGGAGCAGAGTTTTTTTTTTTTTTTTTTTTTTAAATCACACTGATCCTAGCTGGAAGCCACCCCCTACTAGGGCATCAGAGCCTAAGAAAGTAAAGGATCCCTCTCTTTTGGCAAAAAAAGGGTGCAGGCAGACCCAGCCAGTGCCAGCCTTGGTTTTCTGGGGTGCACGCCATGGAGTCCTACTCAGGAGAGCCTGAGCCTGGTTCAGGCTCTGTTGTTGCTGTCTTGAGGCTCTTAGCGAGTTCTGAACACAGGCGCATTTTCATCCCACAACTAGGATCATCTAGTGGTAGACCCTGGACAGGGAGACAAGTTGGGACAGAGAGGAGACACAGGGGCCGGCATGAGGCTTGATTAAGGGCCTGCCGCTACTCCCAAGAGGGCCATGGCCACTGGATCCCTGGAAGGGAAAAAGCCGAAGGTGGCCCTGGTGGGGAGATACTCCTTTATTATTGTTTCAAATACTTTGAAAATCGTCCCAGTACAGCAGTAATTTTTCACTGTTGTGACAACTGATATCAAAAATCTTTTCCTCATTTCTGGACCACGTCTGCTTTTGGAAGTGTCCCAGCAAAGAGCTACCGCCCACAGCGTCCATGTGCAAAGGGCAGTGACAGCAATGTTCGCTCCGTGAAGCTCCCACTCGGAAGGTGCGTAGAGCCTATGGGGACAAGCGTGGGCTGTAGTGCTGGCACCCTGACTCCAGTCCCGACGCTGGAACCTCACCAGCAGCGGGCCTTCTGGCCAGTTTCTCATGCACTCTTTGATCCTGTATTTCACACATTAAAATGAAACAGAGGTTCCTTGTGAAGCGACTACAAGAAGCAGAGGAAACACCAGCAAAGTCCCTGCTACCCTCAGGTGGGCTACAAATGTCCATTAAACGTTGACTGACAGGACCCCTCTGTGACCCGGAGGTTGGGGCTACCAAGCTGAGTCAGTTTGGAGTGGAAACATCGCAGTTTGTGATTCTGACTCTCCAGCTTATTGCTGGGGTGAGCGTGGGCAGGTCAGCCCCGGGCTGACCTCAGCTGAACCTCAGGCCGCCTTCAGCATGAATGTGGGCACTGGTCCACGGGTGGCCCCTGTAAACTGCCCCCTGGATGAAGGCTCCTATCTATTTTCAGACCTCATTCTGAAACAGCCTTTGAGAGAGGTGGGACAGAACAGGACTGGGGCATCTTACTCGACCCAGCTATCCCCCTCCCTAGTATCTCCCTGGAAGATTAGACATACTGCACTGATTCATGCATACCCGTGTTTTAGCAGCGTAATTCACAATGGCTAAATCTTGGAAGCAGCCTGTGTCTCCATCAACGATGAACACAAGGCAGAGATTTAGCTCAGTAGTGCTTACATTTGCCTCGCATATGCAAGGTCCCGAGTTCAATCTCTTTACCAACAACAACAACAACAAAAGATGAATGGATAAAGAAAATGTTGCATTTATACACAGTGGAGCACTACTCCAAGGATAAACGAGGTATTGTAGGAAAATGGATGCACTTTGAGATCATAAGGTTGAATTAAATAGATCAGACACATAAGCTTAAATATCATGATTTCTCTTATATGAGAAACCCAAAATATAGCAATCAAAATAGAAGATAGATAGTAGAAAATAAGGAGACAGAGCTTTTGCAAAGGGGAAGGGAGCAAGAGATGGGCAGATGGAAGGCAAAGGGGATGAAAAAGCAGTTAAGATGTGTAATGTACCCGCATCAGTTCCTCACAAGGAATGTAGACATTGTGTACTTGCAAACACGTGCTAATAAAAAGTAGAAAAAAAGGGAAAGCTGGATAAAGGTAGTAGAGTGTTGGCTACAGACCAGGAAGCGCTGGGCTGACTTTCACACTACTTATGGCTGCATAACCTTCGGCAATTAATTACATTCTGTGTGTCTCCATTTTTCTCATCTGTCACCATGGGTGCTGATGTTTTCCTCATAGGTAGGAACACAGAACTACTCCCTCTCTAGTCTGTCTGGTCTTTCTTGGGACTGCATATATTGATCCCTTGGGATAAATAGAGGGGTCCCAAAATTCTTGTAATAATTTTCCCATTTTTTGCTTCAGGCAGCATGAATTGGCTATAGTCCCCTGCTTCTAGGAAGAACTCCATTCTGACTTTATGGTGGAATTATCAATACACCACATCCTTGGACTTTACTGGTTTCTAGTGAGTTTGTCAGGACAGTTGCCTGTTATGCCCCCTTTCTAAAAGAAGATCTTACCACAGAATTCCATACACAATCTGACACTTGCAAAAAAAGGCATTACAGGCTCTGGGGTTTCACAAATTCTATCACTGCAGCCCAACTGGCATTCCTTTTTACTTATTTGTTCTGGAACTGGGGACTGAACCAAGAAGTGCTGAGCTATATATCTCCAGTTCTTTTTTTTTTTTCTTTGAGACAGGGTCTCGCTTTGTAGTTCAGGCTGGCCCTGAGCTCACTATGTAGCCCAGGCAAGCCTGGAACTCAGCAATCCTCCTGCCTCTGCCTCCCGAGTGCTGGGATTACAGGCGTGAGTGACTATGCCTGGCATTGTGATATGTAGTTGTCAGGATCGAACTTGGGACTTTGTGCTTGCCAGGCAAACGCTAGAACCACTGAGCTAAATTGCCAGCCCTTGTGGCAATATGTCTTTATTGTAACTTTTTTTTTTCTTTTTTGAGACAGGGTCTTGCTTTGTAGTTCAGGCTGGCCCTGAGCTCACTATGTAGCCCAGGCAAGCCTGGAACTCAGCAATCCTCCTGCCTCTGCCTCCCGAGTGCTGGGATTACAAGTGTGAGCCACCACACCCAGCACTGTGGTATATGGTATTGATGGCTGGTGGGCGTGAGTCACCACGCCCAGCATTGTATGTGGTTACTGGAAATCGAACTCAGGACCTTGCGCTTGTGAGGCAGGCGCCGGAACCACTGAGTTAATGCTCCGGCCCTCTCCAGTCCATTTTCTAAAAATTTTCTTTTGAGACATCACCTAACTAAATTGGCCTAGAACTTGTAATCCTCCTGCCTTGACCTGTTCCTTCCTCTTCTGCCCTCCTTCCATTTTGATTACTGTCTCTTTAAACTCCACAATGTTAAGGCCTTAGTGTTAGTTTAAAAATTCATTTCGATTGAGTCATCATTACAATTGTTCAAAACAACATAAATACAACTTCTTAAAAATAGGAAGTAAAATTTTATTGGCCATCTCTAAGAGATGAGGCCTTTCCCCCAAGCACTGATACATGTGGCAGACTTAAGCACAAAAGTTCATCTGCATAAATAGGAAGGAAGTTCTGTTCATCTTGGGCCCTGAACGCTTCTGAGCTAAAGGCCCAAAAAGCCACTTGTACCGACTTCCCAGATAATTTGTTTAGACCTTCTCTCAAGTTTGTTAAGGACAAAGAGTATGAACAACCCTCTGAGGAAAGAAAGCGTCAGGCGGGAGCTCTGCCCCTCTCAGCTTCCACATGATGCTCACAACCATCTGTGTGCTGTGGAGAAGCGCTGTAGGGTTTGGAAAGGGCAAGAGGTTTGTCTGTGACTTCTGAGGTGGCATAGGGCCACTGTGAGAGAGACAAGATGACGAGCGTTCTGGGGAGGAGAAAAGGAGACCCCAGCTGCACCACTGAGCACCCATGAGCTACATGAGGGTCTCCCCAAGTCAGAAGGAAGTCATCATCCTTGCTTCTGATGCCCAGAAGGGAAGATCTAGTTTTAAGGTCCTTATAATTTTTCTGTTTGCAGCGGTGTCTGAAGTGTGAGAGAGAGCTTTCCTTCACTCCCTGTCTGTGCCCAGTGGAACAGTCAGTGAAGCAAATCAGAGGTGGGTCTCCCACAGTGGGCACCTGTAGAAGGCTGCTCCACACAGGTACCTGTGTGCTGACTGCCCATAACGACTCCCTACTCCCACAGCTGCACATCCTTGTGAGTGCCATTACATCCATTGTCTGGTAAGTCAGCTGCCCCCTCCAAGTTGTAGGCACACAGCTTTCTTCACATTTTACAGAGAGGAAAAGTGACAGTCAGACTGTGCTGGGCACAGGGCACACAGCAGACCAGGCATGGAGCCAGCCAGGTCACTAAGATCCCTGCACACATTTTCCCACCTGACTGTATCCCTATAAAAATTAAAGGTCATGCTTCAAAACACCAAGGGTACAACATTAACTTGAGCAATCCACAGGTTTGGTGAACTGGGGCCTATGTACTGGCCAGATCCCTTCACACTTGAACCGTGGCACTCTGAGCACATAATGCAGAGCAGGCTGGGGAAACTCCCCAGGGCACTGCACAGCAAGACCGAGCACAGCACCCAGGGACTCTTGTGAGTCACACAAATAACCAGAACGCAGAGACTGATGACCAGTGCTAACGAGAGCGCACAGACACCGGCGGTGAGGACTTACCGTGTCCCCGATCTTCAGGTCCTCACACTTCCTCTGATTGGGGTAGGAAAGGCCATCCTGGCAGGTGGCAGTGAAGAAGAGGTTAAGATCCTCAGGCTGATCCCAGACAGACAGCTCCACTTTAGATCGGATACTCTGAACAACGGAAGAAAATGAAACCAAAACCACTTAATGAAGGCTACCGTTGTGGTGGTCTCCAAACTGGTTTTCTGATGCCCATGGAGCTTCTTCAGAGGCTCACGTCAAGAGCCAGCAGGTTTGGTTCTCTGTCCTCCCTCATCTCCTCCCTTCCTGAAATTCACACACCATCATGACAGACCGGCTTGAGATCTTCTGAGAGCTTGACAGGCTGATAATGATCTATCTGACCAGTAATAGTATTACCTGTGCCAAGGTCTCATGTTCTGTGTCCTCCCAGCCTCATCCTCCCCTCAGATGTGCAGTTCCCAAAATCTTGCCATATGCCTTCCAGGTTTCTGGCCTTTCCATGCATCTAGGATTCCATTCCTTTGCCCAGCGGATATTCTGTGTTTCCCCTGGTTAACTTTTATTATCCTACAAAACCAGTTCAGTGGGCACTTTCTCCAGGACCTAGCCTACCATTCTTCCTACTCAAGCTTACCTGCCTCAGGTGAGGTCCACAGCCAGGAGTCTGAACATTACAAGAAAGTACAGTCAAGGAAGTGCACGAAACAAAAAACTAGTCAAAAGGAGCCACAGGAATAGAAAATTGCTCATTGGAGTACAAGCTGATGCAGCTCTTTAGAAATCCATTAGATAGCATCTTCTAAAGCTCAAGCCAACCTTTGATAGACCTAGTACTGACCTGAGGACTATACCCAACAGTTGTATATGTCACCAAAAGACATGAATGAAAGAATTTACAGCAATGCAGTCTGCAACAGATAGACTCTGGAAACTGAATACCTTTCTTTTTTTTTTTGAGACAGGGGCTGGCCCTGAGCTCACTATGTAACCTAGGCAAGCCTCGAACTCAGCAATCCTCCTGTCTCTGCCTCCCGAGTGCTGGGATTCTGAATACCTTTCTGTAAATTGAAAACAACTGCAGTATGTTCACATAATATAACACTGAATAAAATACAACCTCGAGCAATGATACTGGTGACACGAATGTCACAAAGAAATGAGACACAAATGCTTATTGTATGATTCTGTTCTATGGTGGTCCCACAAGATTATAACAGAACTGAAAAAAATCCTATTACGCAGTATTATGGTTTGGATCTGAAATGTTTCCCCAAAATTCAAGTATCTAAGGACTGGTCCCTAATGCAGCAGTGTTCAGAAGTTGGTACTTTTGCGAAGTGATTGGATTTTGAGGGCTCCAACTACACCAATGGACTACTTCATTGACCAATTTTTTTTTTTCTTCTTTTGGTAGCAGGCATTAAACTCAGGATTTGGTCCTTGTGAGGCAGGCAGCAAAACCACTGAGCTAAATCTTCAGCCCCCAACCAATTAATTCATAATTTAATGCCATTTTAGAAAGGGGAAGCACCAATAGAAAATAGGGCCTAGTTGAAGGAACAGGTCATAGAGGGAGTGTCCCACCAGGGCATACTGTATTCCCAGTCCTTCAGCCTCCTTTTTGCTCCTTGACACCTTTCAGTGAACAGCTATGCTGAGCCACACCCTCACCACAACGATATACTCTTCCCCCAAATCCAGGAGCAGCAGGACCAAACACCCATGGACTGAACCTCACAAACCACAAGCCAAAATAAATCTTTCAAGTTGTTTCTCTCCGGTATTTTCTAACAATGCTGAAAAGCTTACTAACACACCTAGTGTTCTTACCATTCTTTTCCTATGTTTAGATACACAAATACCATCATGTTTAAAGTGCTGGCCGTACTACCTGCATTTTGTAGCTTTGGGGCTACAAACATACCATTTAGGTTTGTAGCCAGAAGTAAAAGAATACACCACACAGTCCAGGTTACACCATTTAGGTTTGTACCAGTACACTCATGTTTGTACAATGATTAATATGAGGATGCAATTCTCAGAACACATCCAATAGCTCTTGCAAGGTTTTTTTCCCCTTTTCTTTTTCCTTTTTTCTTTCTGCTAAGCTTGTAGTTCTAAACTTAAATAATGAAATATGCAGTTTTCTCAACAAATTAACAGCTTGTTGAAAGCACTCTTGTGCAAAAAATACTCTCTTCCTCTGCAACAAATTGTCTAAGTGCTTCTACAACTCTAAAAATACTATCCCTCTCAAATGCACTTCCTCTTAAGAGTGCCATTCTGAACTGGCCACGGACCACAGACATGCCACTGTGCACACACAGCAATCCTCTGATGAATGTCACTGTTTATTGGCAGATCTGTCTTCTGTACACTGTGAACTCCACGGGCCATGTCAGATCCAGTATCTCCCTGGGACATAACACAAGTTCTTGCTGAATGAACAGACATATGGATGGAAGGATGAATATTTTAACAAGTTATGCAAATGGTGCTCAGGTCAAGCAAAGCAAGATTTTTTTTTTTAAAGTAAAGTTAAAAAATATATTCGCAGTTATACTAACTATGAGGATGTGATAAATATTCTAAGAGATAGGTTGAAGCTATGTAAAAATTACACTGAAAATAGCCACTTGCAATATGGGAGCCCGGTGATCCAGGAAGAAAATGCTGAAGGGAATCATCACCACCCCTGAAGACTACTGACCCTGCCTCTTTGAAGCGTCGAGGGAGGGAGTGCGAGAAAAGGACTCCTGCTCTACAGACCACAGGATGGGAAACAAATCCTACGTTCTGCTCAGCTTCAGAATCCCAAGGCATGACACCTCTGACCTCAGATCTGTATCACCCCTCTTCTCCACAGAGCTTCTGGAACCAGAGACCCTGCAGATACTGCAGGTGGAAGGAACTGCAGAGATGATTTGGTTCCAACTCTATATGTGACCAAAAACTGAAGCCAAATTTGGCTGCCTAAGGCAGGCAGAACTGGAGCAGGCCCCTCATTCCTTCTCCTGCCCATTCGAATCCACACCTTGTGAGGTGAGACCCAGCTCTCTGATGCTGGAAGGTGTGGATCGCAGGCTTGTTCCTTGGTTGTAAGGGTCTGTATTCCCCAAAAGATTATAAGCTGGGGGGAGAGTAGTTTTATTGCCATGGTATAATATGATGCCCTCACACACTAGGCTATTGGTATGTATTCATTGAATGAGTGAATTATAAAACATAGTCGAGGACCAAAGTCACAGGCAATCAGTTCTCAGACAGAAGAGTTTATGTGTGACTTCTGAAGCTCAATGAATTCTCACCAGTCTTGCCCCTGAAAATGGGTCCCACTCTCCATTGTAGGCAAAGGGCATGATGTCAAGACTGTCAGAAGTTTACTGAAGGCTATTCCACTACACACCCAGTCAGGTTAGGTCCCATCTGTAATTATGTTAAGTCAGACCAGCTGTGGGACGGGTGGAGCAGACTTTATGGCAACAACAGAAGAAGAAACATGTGCTCTGCTAGAGGAAAACACACCATGGCTCTGACGTCACCCTCCACATGAGGCTGCTGCGCTTTCCAGCTCACTCTGCTCTCTGCAGAGGCCCCTGCAATTTCTTTCTGAGCCCTGCCTCCCCTTTGTTAGTGCAACACGTGTTATCATCTATGAGTGTGTGCATGTGTGTGTGTATCCACGGCCTGGCAGCAGAGCTTTGCGGGCAAGGTTCCACACCACCAAACTCCCTTGGGAGGACTTCGTTATTTCTCATGCTGAAGAATTTGGCGCAATAAAACCTGAAATCCAAGAGTTGATGATTTCCCAGTACGAGAAACACGTACAGCAGACTGTAAGACATCCAGATCCACATACACTCTGCATTTGCTCCCTCGGCAGCAGGGCCGAACATTACAGTCATTTCATGTAACATACTCTCCAACCCAAGTCTTCTCAGAAGTCCCCGGCAACACTTGCCAGCCCCCCAGGGGAGGGAAAAGTCAATAAACACACTTGGTCATGTGTTGCATGATTCATATGAATCTACCACAAACTACCTACTGGAAGATGACACCAGGAATGCAGCCAGAGCCTGGGGCTGTGACCAGAGCCTGGCCAGAGACAGGATCAGGTGAAAGGCTACAAAGGGTTATGACAGGTCTGTCTTGCTGGGCAAAGTCATTTCCATTTATTGCCCATTGACCCCCCCACTCCCTGGGTTTCCATAAGAAAATAAATTTATATACAATGGATCCTGTCCAGGGCCAATGCTGCAGACCCCGAAGGAGGAGCACCACTGTGCGCTGCTGAGATCCACCAGGGGCCCTGCAGCTGGAGCTTAGCTGTTGGGTCCCACCCATGAGCACAGCCCAATAGCCATGAAACACTGCTGACAGAAAATTCTCTTGCTCCTGGCAGACACCTCCCAGCCAGCTTCTGGATCAGCACATGCGTCACAACACCCAGGGCTCTGCCGGGTCTGCACGAGGACATGGCCAAGGGACAGAATTGTGGAAACAGTTCCTCCCAGGCGCCTTCCAACGTACCACAGAGCCCAACCGCATCTTCCCAAAGGCCTGACTCAGCAAGCCCAGCCTCTGTCACCCTCTCTGAGGGGTGATATCCTCCGGGGCAGGCCGAGGAGTGTGGGGCAGGGATTCGGGCCCTCTCTCTGACTCCTGTAGTCAGCGTTGCCGGAGACCCAAGAGGGTTGCGGCGAGAAGCAGCCTCCAGCACTCAGTCACCCTGCAGCCCCTCCCACTGTTACATTTTATCTGCTGGGCCCATGGGATAAGTACAACTTCTCCTTTTTCCGGAAACGCAAACCAGATCACTCCCTGTGGAACTGAAAACTACTATGGTATAAATTAAGTTGGAAACAGTCTCACCAGGCTCAGGGGCAACATTAGATCTCATGAGGATTTTAAAGTCAGAGATAGGAAAAAGGCTTGTCCAGAGGAGAAGAGAAATCTGAAGTCTCTCCCAGCAGAGTCCAGGAGGAAGGAAACACCAGCATTTCTGAGAAGAGAAGCTCTAACCGCAGCCCAAGATGCAGGGGAGGTGTAGAGGGAGGAGGGGCAGAATTTTTTACTGCCCCCAGCACCCCAAGTTGAGGCGCAGACTGAGCTAAACCTGGTGCCCCCACCCCCAGCTGCCTGGCCAAATGAACAGCACACTGTCATCACACAGGCCCCCTCGGCAGTGGACAGAGCCAGTGCTGGGATGGCAGCTTCTGTAAACTCAGACCATTCAAAGCCAGAGGGCAGGCGATTTCTCAGACATGCCATCCACACTGTGGTCAGCTTAGCCCAGCTATGTTACACCAGGACTTACGGAGTTACTTCAATCACACTTTTTTTTTTGGAGACAGGATCTCGCTTTGTAGTTCAGGCTAGCCCTGAAATCGCTATTGTAGCCCAGGCAAGCCTTGAACTCAGCAATCTTCCTGCTTTTGCCTCCTGAGTGCTGGGATTACAGGTGTGAGTCACCATGCCCAGTATTGTTGTATGTGGTTACTGGGGATTGAACCAGGGACCTTGCACTTGCTAGGCAGGCGTTGGAACCACTGAGCTAAATCCCCAGCCCTTCAATCACACTTTTACTCTAATGGTAACAAGATGATGATGTGATCTGAACTCCAGTCTAGGAGTTATGCTACCCTTCGAGGGTGTGGTGGGTACTGGACACTCAGCCCACACAGGGACAGGGCAGGGAGGGGGCGGCTGAGGCACAACCTTCCTAGGCAGGAAGGTGCTCACGTTTTCTGAGGGAGCAAATCCAAGGCAAGTGTTTCATGACTGTTATGAATTGAGGGACAGGCGGTAGGAACAAGAGGTTTAACTCGGGCGTGGAAGTGATCCCTAAACCATGTCTACAGATCCTAGAGTTGAGCTAGCACCGCATCCTCAAGACGGGTCACAAGAGCACAGAATCTTCTAGCCCCACCCACAATCCCTCTGGAGGACCGTCTCGATCAGCTCCCAAGTGTGGGCCAAACCCCGACTACTGGCTCTTCTCAAGTCCTTCTCTCCCATGTCTGTCCACAGCTCTCTGCCAAGCGCCGCAAGTCAGAGGATTTTCCAACTGACCAACTGTGCGAGGCAAGGTCAGGCACAGGCCCCTCCTTGCCATAGCACACGGCCATGGCTAGTGGACACCCTGCCACCTCACTCAGGGAAGGAACACTGTGCAGAGCCAGCTGGGCAGGTGGACATGTGCACCCAGGGCCGCAGAGGTGAGGGAGAGGGCACATCAGGGCTGAGTGCAGGAGGAAGGTGCCAGCCCAGGGGAGGCAGGGAATAGTCAGGTCCATGAGAACAGGTCACTGCCCAGCAGAGCACTGGGGTCCGAGGGCCTCAGCGGAGGGGGAGGCTGGGGGGGCGGTGAGGGAGAGTCAATGACTTACATTGTACGCATTGATAATCAGCTGAATAATGTTTCTGGAGTCTCCATGTAAAATCTCTACTGTGGTTCCAGGTATCAGGGCTGTAAAATTCTTGAGGGGAAAAAAAAAAGGCAACAATAAGTGCATTTTTGCCTTTCATTCCACTGGAGAGAATACTACTGACTGGAACCTCACACTGTTTAAGAGAACCCTTTTTCTCCCACCCATCATGGGAAACCATAAAAGTAGAATACTAGAAAAGTGATAGAAGCTGACTCAGTTTCCTTTATTCATTTCTTTTTTTTTTTGGTCTGTTTATTTGGAACAGTCTGGTTATGTAGCCGAATCTGGCCTCCAACTCAGTGATCCTCCTGCCTCAGCCTTCCAAATGCTAGGATTACAGGTGTGCCCCACCACACCTAGCTCTGTATTTTACGTGTGTGTTTTGTTGAACTCAAGGCCTTTACACTAATTTACACCTCTAGGCCTTTTTAATTTTGAGATGGTGACTAAACTGCCCAGGGCTGGGCTCAAATTTGAGATCTTCCTGCCTCAATCTCCCAGAGTGCTATGATTCCAGCCTGGGCCAGCATGCTCAGCTCCTTTCAACACATCTTCATGTTTCCTTTCCTCTTAGAGTGTGCTTTTTTTTTTTTTTTTTTTTGCGACAGGGTCTCGCTTTGTAGTTCAGGCTGGCCCTGAGCTCACTATGGTGCCCAGGCAAGCCGCCGCAAACTCAGCAATCCTCCTGTCTCTGCCTCCTGAATGCTGGGATTACAGGCGTGAGCCAACACATCCGGCATTGTGGTGTGCGGTGTTGATTGTTGGTGGGCGTGTCTCCACGCCCAGCATTCTATGTGGATACTGGGGATTGAACCCAGGACCTTGCGCTTGCGAGGCAGGCGCCAGAACCACTGAGCTAACCCTCCGGCCCTAGAGTGTGCTTTTAATGTTCCATTTCACTCTCTAAAAATGAAAATTCATATTATTTTTAAGGTTTTTCTCAGAATCAAATTAAATGCTATGCTTAATTCCTTGTGAAACTATTCATGGCTATGTAAATGCATTTCCTATTGTCCACTAGATCAAGAGCGGACTATATTGCATCCCTGCTTTGGCTGCCCACAGAGGGATGGGCTGTGACACTCCTGGCTCCCCCATCCCAAGACCCCATTGGCTTTAGGGTCAGCAGGGACCCCTAGAATCTGGAGCCCACCCTCTCCTTTCCGGCATACCTTGTAGAGCATATAGTGGTTCTTCGTCACAGCAAAGATCAAGTTGATGTTGTTCTCTGCCAACTTCTCTCCAAGCAAAGCAAGAGATGGGTAGTCCTGGGGCCAAGACAGAAGTCAATGCTATGCCATCCAAGGGGCAAAGTGCCCACTCTCCTGCTCCCACTCATGCTCCACAGCGCTGCACTTGCAGAACCAAGAAGCACCTGCTTGGGGGGGCCTTCACAGCCCCCCACAATGGGCACTTGGCCGCTCCTGCACTGCAGGATGGTGCAGGGACATCATCACGGAAAGCACCGGGTCCCCACCAGACCCTGAGGGGCAGGAAGTGAGGACAGGGACAGCTCCGTGCCCGGTCTGTGTGTCTGTCCTTTCAGCAGGGTGGAATGTGAGGAACAGCCACTATGTGTCCCAAGGTCACCAGCACCTGATATCCTCACAACTCCTCCTTTCTCTAGCCTTGTCCTCCTTCTGGCTCCCAAGAGCACAGTGAACTCTGGACTGTGGGACCTCTGTGCTGGTCCCAGGCAGAGTGCAATGTCAGGGGGAGGTCCAGAGGCAGTGAAACCAGGGCTCAGGGGCTTCACGGGGCAGTGACAGGCACAGTGTTACACACAGCTGGGCTGTGCTTATGAGTTCTTGCTCAATCCCAGCATCTATAGTTTAGAAGCTTGGGAACAATCACCTCTTAAAATGAGAAAAGGGCTTGGCCAGCAAAGAAAACTGGGGAGAATTCTTCCCTGGCCAGACACCAGGACAGACTCAGGAAAGAGGAGGGTCCTGACTGCTGGGAAAGTCTTGTGGCAAGATCTCGAACACTGTGGCACTGGAGACAGGTATCAGCAGCTCACTGTACTGCTCTAGCAGTATGTGTTTGAAAAGCTGAATAAATCTTTCTAAATTAAGTTGTCACATCACAGACTCTGGGGAGTAGGGGATCTTCGGGGTCCCATTCCATGCCGTCACCTGCTGTCCACCCCTGACACAGCAGCAGCCCTTTCCTGGAAGTGAGTCAGTCTCGCCCCGTGATTTCCACCTCCACCCCGACTCCTGGTGACCTCATCGCCTTCCAAGACACCCCCTATTCAGGCACACAGTGGCAAGCAGACAGGCCAGCGGCACAAGTCCCTGAGGTGTGCTAAATGAACAGGGAGTTCGGCAGCCTACTTGGGAGCCCCGGGTGCCGTCCCAGCAGAGGGTGCCAGCCTCCCCCTCACCATGTGGTCCGATGCGGTGTACTCGTTGGCATCGCTCAGGTGGCACTGGCCATCATGCGGCTGTACCAGGCCCCCCAGCTTCCCATCCAGCGCTATGTGGGGCACATCATCAGTGGTGAGCACCAGCAAATGCAGCGCATCCTTGCGCCAACCGATCTTCTCCTGCAAGATAGAGAAGTGGGTACGACCTGCCTGCCCAGGGCTTCAGACCAGACACTGCCCAGGCCCAGAGGTCTGTGTCTCCCTGCTCCTCATCTTGTGCCCTGGGGCTGCGGAGGTTCACGGGAGACTCTACCTGCACTGGAGAATCGTGGCGCACAGGGGCAAATCTCCAGGGCTCGGCCCACGCCCCAGGCAGCACGAGAGCCTCGCCTACTCTTCCTTCCCAGAGCAGCTTGGGAAGGTGCCAACTGCAGGCCACCAGGCTTGTGTGAGATGATGAAGCAGTGCACGGTCAGGTGCCCCATTAGGCACAGATCACCCAAATGACCACAGACAAGCTGCCGCGCTGGGAGTCTCCAGTCGTTCACAGAGCCTGCAGGCCCGCCCCTCTCCTTCCCGCTGCACCACATGGATTCACCACCTTCAGAAGGGAGCACCACCAGCCAGTCTGCGTAGCAAGGGAACAGCTCTGTGTTTTCCCCATTCAGCCGCCGCACCCAAAGCTACACACACACACACACCCACTCACTCTCTCTCTCTCTCTCTCTCTCTCTCTCTCTCTCTCTCTCTCTCTCTCTCTCTCTCTCTCTCTCTCTCCCCCAGTCGTTCTGTGTCGGCTAGCTAGTCTGTATCCGGAGCACAAAACCTGCCATTTATGAACACTGCACCAAAGCTGAAAGGGTGTCCCGAGAGGCAGGCAGTGAGGTCAGCACGAGACGGGTTTGCTCGCTTCCCAGTCACTGCACATGCACCCCGGACTGAGCAGCTTCCCAGACCTCGCGGTGAGCAGTGGTTCCCACTGCAGACGGGCCCGGAGGACGCCAGGCTCTTTCCACTCACCCCAAGGGTGGACGAACACCTGAAGAGCCACGCCATCATCTCACAGATGGGAAAACACAACCTGAAAAGTCAGCAACACAAGGGAGAAAGGGGGAAGAAGCCCGAGGTAGGGGTGACAACAAAGAAGGAGACCCACTGAGAGTGGCGGCTGCTGCTGCCCAGGGGCAGTCAGATCCTGGACACAGCACGCGCCCCAGGCAAGCCCCGCTCTCCTCCACACACCAGGCCCCAGGAAGGCCGGCACAGAGCGCTTCCAGCCAAACGGCAGCTCTGTAGCACACCACAGCACGTATTAGTGATGGGACATCTGATGGTAGTGGGGGCCCGGGAGAGAAAGAGAGAGAGAGGGCCACGGGGGTCTCCAGCTCAGGTGAACCTGGCTCAGCTGGAATGGTGAAGAGCAGACTTCAAGGAAACCAGAAGAAGAAATGACAGAGAAGGCAGAGGGGGAGGTGGACAGGAGGACACATGTGAGGGCCCCTGCGGCTAAACCAGGAAGGGCACTGGGCGGGAGGAGGCCACAGCAGATTTCCAGTTCCTGGTAATACTGTCTGGCCCTGGGTTCCTCTCTTATGAATGTCACTGAGGTGGTTGCACACAGTTCTGTGTGTGTGTGTGTGTGTGTGTGTGTGTATTATATTCTGATAAATGGGTAGAGACTTTAACTTTTTTTTTTTTTTTTTGAGACAGGGTCTCGCTTTGTAGTTCAGGCTGGCCCTGAGCTCACTATGTAGCCCAGGCAAGTCTCGAACTCAGCAATCCTCCTGTCTCTGCCTCCCGAGTGCTGGGAGACTTTAAATAAAGCAACGCAACATGCACTAAGGGGTATGGCAGAGGGGGCTGGAGGTTTGGAGACACAGCACAGTCAAGACAGAGCGTAAACCAGGGGTCAGGGGGTTTGAGGCAGGAAACACACATCTGTCAGTCACAGGGGATGGCACCATGCCCAACACCATCCTTGAGGAAGTGGAGGACGACAACTAAGAGCCCTGAGGAGAAATCAGAGCCTAAACACACGGACAGATGTATCATCTGTATGATGGGAGGAGTCAATGGTGTTCAGTGTTATTTCTCCACAAACTGAAGCCTCTACCCCTCAGCTGCAGGCGCCAGCACGGACCCAGGTCACCTGAACCTCCACAGCACACTGTTCCCGAGAGCTCCAGACACACAGGAAGAGAGGTAACGTGCTCTTGACTGTGGATCTGTCCATTCTGTCCAGATATGGTCACTATCTTTATCCCCACAAACCCCTGCTCTTTCTCAATACCCAGGAGCCCCTGTAACAGTGATGCAAACCTTCTAGAGACCCAGTGCCGAACTGCAACCCCAAACCCACTTGTCTGCCCCACAGTGCCCACAATGCAAGTGAACTTCAACTCTGAGATTTCAGTTAAGAAAAAACAACTCTATATTAACATCTTTTGTCTTAAAAGAAACACAATACGCATGTGCCTCAGGTTCCCACTTCAGCCTCACAAGCTCTTACTTATGGGTTCCTGGGACATCAACCAGAGCCACTGACTCTGTCTCCCAAATGGCACCTCCTAAGACCCCACATAAAATCCTTTTTGCTCTGTCGTATCTGAGTTTGGATTGACGACACATGATTTGTGTTTTGAGAAAATGACCAGCTCACTCTAAAATGTATATGAACTTCTATGTAATGGAAACTTGCCAAAGAATTCTGAAGAAGAAGATCCAACTGGGATGACTCACATCCAGAGCCAAGACTTACTACAAACCCACAGGAATCAAGATGGCATAGTACTGAACGTGGGACAGGCACAGAGCTCAAAGCACGATGCCGTGCTGGAAACACATGTACACACAGGACACGGCACAACCAGAAGTCCCTATGCATGAAGTCCAGGGTAGCCCACAGCTCTCACAAGCATACAATTAACTCAAAGTGGGCCACGGGCCTCAGTGATCCGTCACCACCTCTGATGGAAACAGGAGAAGGCCTGTGTTATGCACTGAAATACCTATAAACTGTAAGTCAAAAGAAACCTCTCGTTTTTTGTTTCGCTTTGTTTTGTTTGAGACAGGGTCTCACTTTGTAGTTCAGACTGGCCCTGAGCTCACTATGTAGCCCAGACAAGCCGCGGCAAACTCAGCAGTTCTCCTGCCTCTGCCTCCCCAGTCTGGGATGGCAGGCGTGAATCACACCTGGCACTGTGGTATGTGGTACTGATTGCTGGTGGGTTGTGAGTCACCACACCCAGTATTGTTGTATGTGGTTACCAGGGATCAAACTAAGGACCTTGCACTTGCTGGGCAGGTGCCAGAACTACTGAGCTAAATCTCCAGCTCCAAACCTCTCATTTTTTTTTTTTTTTGGGACAGGGTCTCGCTTTGTAGTTCAGGCTGGCCCTGAGCTCACTATGTAGCCCAGGCAAGCCGCCGCAAACTCAGCAATCCTCCTGTCTCTGCCTCCCAAGTGCTGGGATGACAGGCGTGAGCCACCACGCCCGGCATTGTGGTATGCGGCATTGATTGCCGGTGGGCGTGAGTCTCCACGCCCAGAATTATATGTGGTTACCAGAGATCAAACTCAGGACCTTGCGCTTGCGAGGCAGGCGCTGGAACCACTGAGCTAACCCTCCGGCCAAACCTCTCATTTTTTAAGTTATGGGTACAGAATACTGTGTCTCAGTGACAAGAAAGTAACTTAGAGCAGTGCCAGAGAAATTTTCTTGCGTTTTCTCATGGAAATGCTACTCTACAAAATGGAACACGGTACGGGTCACACTGTGGGCTTCGAACAAAATGGTGTGACTTCCAATCTTTGCTTTGTTCCAGATGTGAACTTGGAACCAGTTCCTTCACTTATCTCAGCCTCAGTTTCCTCATTTGAAAAAACTTCATGGGGTAAGATTGTAGACTCAGTGTATTAAAAAGGATTTAGCACATACAAGAGATTAAAAGGGAACCTACAATCATCATCTGAAGGGCGACTAAAATGACTAGATGATGCCAGACACAGTAGCTCATACCTGTAATCCCAGCACTTGGAGCCAGAGCCAGGAGGATTACCATGAGTTCGAGGTTAGCCTGAACTACAAAGCGAGACCCTGTCTTAAAAATCTAAAGAAAGAAAATGACTGTGATGAAGAAACCCACACATGCCAATGTTGATGCAGGTGTAGAGAATTCTCCTACCCTACTGGCAGGATCTAAAATGCTACTTTGGAAAATAGCTGGGCAGTTCCTTAAAAAGTTAAACACCTACCGCAAGATGCAGCCATGCCAGTCCAGATAGGTATCGATCCAAGAAAAACGAAAGCAAATATTTACAGCAGCTTTTTCATGAGAGGAAAAACCCAAAAATAATCTGAAAGTCCATAAACAGGTGAATCGGTCAAAATGAGTTGCTGGGTCTGCAAGAGAATGTTACTCAGCAACAAAAGAATGAACAGATAAACTTAACAGCCAGGAGAACCTCACACATAACTGAGCAGACACATACTGTGGGTGTAAAATTTTAGCAATTGCATTCTAATGTGCAATGATACAAAGAAAAGTCCTGAATGCCTGGGTGGCAGGAGAGGGAGAAAGGACAAAGGGGCACAAATATGCTTTTCTGGAGTGGAAGGATGTATTTATTATGTTGATTCTGGTGACAGTTTCTTGGTGCATGCGTGTGTCGAAACTTGTCTCACTGCATACTTTCAGTACGTGTAGTTTATGCATATCAGTTACAATTCAACAAAGGTGTGTTTTTCTAAAGAAGCCTTGCTTTGCTCAGAATGTCACTTAAATACAATCATTTACATAAAGAGACCGACAGGGGAACGTGCCGGGGCCCCACCCATCCACATTCTTTGGCCTGGCAATGGTAACCACAGAGCTGTTATGGATCTGGGGCTCAGGCAGCAGGCAGACCTGGGCACAGGCCCATGTTAGCTTCATCCTGTTTTGTGGACTTGGGCAAGTTACTTACTCTGTGCGGTCTCATCCTCCTTGTCTGACAGGGAGACAGTAACAGCTGTGACCAAATACAGCTGTTGAAGAACTAAAGTGACACACAGGAGCAGCCGGCCAGCACCCGGCAGGTAGGAAATCATCAGTAACTGACACTCGCTGTCTCAGTATTTTCAAAGAGCTGGAAATCCCATACTTATATCAATAATTCAGATGTACACAATCTGTGGAATGTAGGGCTTTGAGTCATGTTTATCTGCTTTCTGCCTATTTGCATTTTCTAAATTTTAAAAAAGAACTTTTAATTTATTATTTTATTAATACATTAAGCATTAAAATCAATAGCACATCCTTACAAATGTATGTTCACATCACCAATTGCTCAGAATATACTCTACCTCATTACTCTCCCTTAATATGCAGTGTAAACATCACCCTAACTCCCCTTCCCTTTAAAAGAACAAGATCAGTTTACTTAGCTAAACTTTTCTCCAGTCTCTAAGTGAAAACAGCATGGAAACAAAACCAACTTCATTAAATTCGCCAGAGGTCAGCAGTCAGGTGAAAATGTCAAGGACGGGCAGGACGCAAGCACACTGGACTCACTCAGAAGCAAGAAATCTGGCATCCGGCCATGACTGTGATTCACTCCGCTTTCCCCTTCTGCTGATCGAATCTACCCGATTCCCTACCAGATCTGTTTTAGCCCTCCAACCTCCAGCCCACACTGGCTTAGGGTAAGCTGCCTTTCCATCATCCGGGGACCCAGGGACGCCCTCCTCCTCCGTGCCTGGCATTCCCCAGTGGACCACAGAGGAAGCTTCGACCGGGACCTCCTCTCCAAGCTAAACAAACTGGCTTGTCCTCCTGGTCTCCCCTCTGCATTCACTGTCCCCCTGGAAACCAGCAAATCTACCCTCCTCCCAGAATGACCCCCACCACCAGCCTCCCTGGTTCCCTCCCAGGCTGTTTAAAATAAGTCCCAAGTCCACTTATCGCAACTCATCTCCAGACCCTGCTATTCCACCAGTCTCTCAGCACTTACTTCTCTCTTGTTTAAAACTAGCAGGGTATTGCCTCCATTTCCTCCCCTCAATTTCTAACAATCTGACCGCCCTCTCAGTAGTCCAAAAAAAGAAGCCAGGAACTAAGAGGGACAAACAGCCTTTGCAGCCTTGTAGAAAATGTATTAGTCGGCTCCTCCCAAGTGTGCAGACAGACTTTCTGGCCAGTTCACACCCAACAGCTGGCCCAGAGGGCCTGGGAAGAGAGGTGGGATCTCTAATTGGACAGCAAAATTCTCTGTCCCAGGGCAGTTAGGTTCCCTAGTGTTGGAAGGGGTCGCATCCAGTAACTACAAGCCCTGACAAAGGAGGGAAGACCCTCAAGTATCCACAGGAGGCCCTGTCTCCCAACCTACCCTGTGTCCCCGGAATGGCTCCCTGCCCAGTAGGAAGCCAGCTTGAGCCAGAGAGACATTCTAGACACACACTCAAAGCCAGGTGGGCTTGGCAAACTGCAGGACTGGGAACAGCAGACTTCACTGCTGGGGACAACACTGATACAGCCTGGAAGGGGCTCTGCGGAGATTTGAGATGCGTGGAAGACAGGCTCAGAGAGATTACTGCAGGTTGGAAATCCCCGTGGGCTACTAGTTCGAAATATACAGCACAGATGTGTGGAAGGACCCAGCGCAGACTGCTCTGTGGCACCCATCACATGATACGTGGACCACACACTCACTTCTCAGTTCTCCACCTCAGATTCTCTGTGGCTACCCTTGTGCATCTCTGGGCCAGCGCGGGGCGGGGGGTTCCCTCCAATGACCACCCAGTCAGCTCTATCCTCTCCAGGTGTCAGCACAGGCCCAGCTTCTAGGCCCTGCACTGCCCACTCTGCCCCTCTGCTCGCCCGCTGCCAGCTATGTGAAACACAGCCCCAGTGACAGAACACAGTCCCAGAATGCTCTGTGAACCAGCACAAAGGACAGGAGAGCTGGGACAGCA
Source organism: Thryonomys swinderianus (assembly GCA_004025085.1). Taxonomy (NCBI): domain Eukaryota; kingdom Metazoa; phylum Chordata; class Mammalia; order Rodentia; family Thryonomyidae; genus Thryonomys; species Thryonomys swinderianus. The sequence continues at coordinate 35,643 of PVIC010012452.1, forward strand.
GCCTGCAGAGGTCTAACTAGGCCTTGAACACACGGCCCTGGGGCCTCAGATCCACTTCACAGCGACTTGTTGACATACAAATCATGCACAAAGCATGACAAGCAAGAGGGGCCAACTCGAGGGTGCCCCATGGGAGTGAGAGGGCCTGGGAATCTGAGGAGAGTCCACATCCCACTGAGCTGCCTCGGAAAACACAGGCCCACCAAGCATCATCTCAGCACACTGGGAGACTGAGGCAGGAGGACCCCAAGTCTGAGAACGGCCTCAGCAACTGAGTAGGGACCTAAAAACTTGATAAAGGGTGGAGATGTAGTATGAGGGCTCTGGATTCAATCCACAGAACTGCAGAAGGAAGAAGGGAAGGAGGGAGGTAATAAGAGTGGACAGGAGGGAGAGGAGGAGGAAGGGAAAAAGGAGGGGGAAGGAAGGAGGGAGAGAACAGGTGATGGAGAGAGGGAGGGAAGAAGGGAAGGACAGAAGGACGGATGATAACACACACATGCAGGCAGGCGCCAGCCCACACATGGCTGGCTGGCAAGGCTGCCCTGCATGGAAAGCACATGCACAGTGCCCGCTCTGGAAACTCTTCAGACACATGGGTGCTCTGGAGTGAAGATGCCATCCTAGGGAATGGACTCAGGAAGAACAAAGACTCCAATCACTGTTTCTCTGATCTCAGGGTGACTTCAACTCATCTGCTTAAATGAAGGGTGTTCGAGCCAGATGCCAACACAGCCCACAGGCCCCTGCTACCCGGAGAGTCACCAGGCTCAGTCCTCCCCCTGTTGAAAGGTGCGTTCCGGTGCCAGGTATCAGGGCTCCCACTGGGCACGTAGGGAAGCCAAGCACCATGCAAGGGAAGGTGCCAGGTGGGATGGCGGTGGTTCTTTGCAGGAGGACTTTGCCCTTTGGAAGTTCACTTTGACACTGCTATGCTGCTGCTATGTGCCTTCAGAAAGCAACCACCCTCTACTGGTGCTGGGCACTGCTTCTGCCTTGTCCTGTGGCTGCAGGACCACTGAGTAGCCATCGATCTTCCTATGCCCGTTTTCTCATCGTAGGGGCCAGACAGCGCAACGCCTTCAGAGGAGAGGGTGAGGTGCTTGGGATACAGCCTGCCTGCAAAGCCTCGGCCAGCGCTGATGGATCCCCTCCTCAAAGCAGAGATAGGGCGAGCCTGGAGGGGAAGGAAGGCTCTGAGGAGCCAGCCCTCCACGGGTCACAGCTGGGTTGTACACATCCTTTCAACTGTCCGCCCCTCACAGAGCTCAGAGGGCACCCTGCACACAGGAAGTAGTTGACAACTTCCTACTATGACAAGGAAATGTCAGACCCTAACCTCTTAGGCAGGAGGAGGCCATAGGAGAGAACAAAACACCACCAAATGGGTTCAAGGAGGAGAAAGGAGGCTGACAGCATAGGCAGGTCAGAGGACGGGGCCCCGGGAACCTTCATCCACAAGGAAGGTCGAGGCTAGACTCAGAGTGGCTCCCAAACACGCTGACATCCAGGCTGTATCCATCACTTTATAAAAATAAACATCTTCTCATTCGTAGTCTGCTTTCCCTGCTTCCCCCAGACTTCACAAGGGAGTATCTTTTTTAAAAGTCTGTTCCTTAGTCACACTTCATGAAGCTGAAGTATAGTATATCTTTTCTGGGAAGAGAAATCTCAGCCTGTGACTCGGGGCGTAAACATCCTCCTGGAGCGCACACCCACATGTGTGGCAGGACGTTTCTGCTGCCGGTGTCTAAAATGTAAAGGGCGAAGTAACAAATCATCCATTCTTTTAAGAGCATCAATAAGCAAATATCAGCGCTCACTGATGGTTAAACATCGGTAATTCCATAGGGATCCCTCGAATGATTACACTTAGTTTGCTTTATTTACCTTCTATTTATTTATCTTCTACAAGATCTGCAAGCTCCAATCTAACTCTTTGGGTAGGGATTTTGCCTCATTTTCTTTCATTTTCTCCACCAAATTTGCCACTGAGCTGAGTGGTACTTGTGGTCCTGCTTCAAAGGAAATATATGAAGAACCGTGGATGCCGTGGAGGCGGCAGTGTATGGTGCAAGGGCGGAGAGCGACAGTGTGTGTATGGCTGTTCTGGACCCGGAAACTCAGAGGCCTCACTAAGCACAAAGCAACTGTCTGTCCTCCAGAGGCTGCACAGGGCCCTGCTGGAGAAAAGCACAGCCCCTGCCCTCAGGGGCTTCAGTGAACTAAAGGGGAGGCACCCAGACTCCAGGAATGGCTCAAACACAAACTAAATGACAAATGGGACAGAAGTGACCAAGGGCCTTTGCTGGGATCCTGGCTGTCAGGATGAACAGTCAGAGGTTTCCCTGACAGACGCAGAGCTGAGGTCCCCAATCGGCAGGCATGGGGTAGATGTGACAGGCAGGCTGGGGCAGGGCACGCAGGGCATAGAGAGGCAAGCTGGAAGACCTCTTTCACGGAGGAAACTATATGAAACTATCTGTATGACAGATGCGGTGAACTTGTTAAAATCCACAAAACGTGTGACACTGAGACTGAACCCTAATAGACACAGTGGACTTTGGCTGATGATGGGTCGACACCGGGTAACTCACTGAAACAACTGTTCCACACCGAAGCGGGGTGCTGATGGGACAGGAAGCAGCAGGGGGTGGGGCAGAGGGTGTGTCTGTCTCTAAAAATAAGAGTAAAATCTATTCATAAGAAAAAGAAGAAACAGAGGTTGGACTACCAGGGAGGAGTATTCCAAGGAGAAGGAAAGACACATACAAAGGGCCTGGTAGAGGCAGAGGAGCTGGCTAAGGTCACAGTGGCTGGGACAGAGGCCATGGGCAGAGGCTTCAGAGACAGCAGAGCATGAGGGCCCAAGATAAAATCCTTGCCTATCTGTCAGATGCAATTCCAAGCACGAAGTCCCTGAGCTGAAATGAGAGGAATGGAAGTGGAAGCTAAGCCATGGACGAAAGGGCTTCCTTTGTCCAGCTTCCCCCTAGATGGATTTTCTCCCCAGTCATTGGGGAAGGGAGCCAGCAGCTCCCACAGACACCTCCCAAGGCCAAGGCCAAGGCCGCCTGGAACTGATTTATACCCCAAGAAAAGAGCTGCACAGGCTCTGCCAAACACACCGGGATGTGCTGTGGCCGGATCCCAGCACTGCACAAGAACAAGGACCTGTCAGCTGGGCTTCAAGCCCGTAGCATGGCAAATCACGGGTCACGGGCTTGACATGTCACCTGAGAGATCAAACCAGCGGGGTGGTTTGAAAAACGCTCGTTAAAACCCAAGGACAAGGCCAGTCCTGGGCGGAGGTGCTGAGGCCCAGAGGACAGAGCGGGCTGCTGCTGGATCAGGTCCCAGAACCCTGGGTGGGAGTGGCTGGGAGAAGCAGCTCCCAGAGTCCAAGGCAGACATCAGCGCGGAATAGCACGCGCAAGAGTTCCCTGCAGGTGAGGACAAGACCAAAAGGCACGGCTGAGTGTGGGGTTCCTTTCCCGGAAAGGAAGACCACTGCCTCCATTCCTCAGCTCGTGTCTAGGAAAACAAAAATGATACTAGTCTCAGGGCTAAAGAAATCAGAGAACAAGTCAAAAAGACACTCAATGGGGCCAGAGGGTTAGCTCAGTGGTTCCAGCACCTGCCTCGCAAGCACAAGGACCTGAGTTTGATCCCCGGTAACCACATATAATGCTGGGTGTGGAGACACGCCCACCAACAATCAACACCGCATACCACAGTGCCAGGCGTGGTGGCTCACGCCTGTAATCCCAGCACTCGGGAGGCAGAGACAAGAGGATTGCTGAGTTTGCGGCGGCTTGCCTGGGCACCATAGTGAGCTCAGGGCCAGCCTGAACTACAAAGCGAGACCCTGTCTCCAAAAAGCAAAAAAAAAGACACTCAATGGACTGGGGACCGGGAGAGAAGAGGGTGCGTTGAGGAAACCCCTCGTGGCTACACCTGAATATGGGACTACTGACTTTCCCATCCTTTTGGGGCATTTACAGCAGCCCCTTGTGGGCTCTGAGGGTCCAACCTGAGCCAGGAG
>PVIC010012453.1:0-39650 GCA_004025085.1 Thryonomys swinderianus
CTTTTTCCTGCGTAGGAAAGTAACCTGGTGCCTTCTTGGCTTTGTCCTGAGTGCTACCCATGGGATGGGATAGACAGGTTCAGTGGGGTTGGCCCTCCACCCATCCCCCTCCCACTGTTGCCATTATCAGCTGTGTCCAGATGGTCACAGGCTCCCTAATCTGGGATAATCGGTGGATGGTAGCTCAGCTGGGACCTGGGCCTTTGTGCTTGGCTGTGATAGACCAGACCCAGCTGGAGAGACCGTGCAGACAGGGCCCTGGGGCTGGCCTTGTGTTGGAGAGAGATGCCAGGGGCAGATGAGACCCCTCTTCAAAAGGTAATCTGAGTGCAAATGAGCACTCAGTGCCTACAGATGGGCTAGGCCAGAGCCTTCAGGCCACAGGCAGACCCAAATGGCTCAGCCTCAGAATCTGGGGTGTTTTGTTCCCTTTCTTCTGAAACCACCCCTTCCTATACAGTTTGTCACTGCCCCTAGAGCCCCAGGCTACACATCTTCTTATATTGACATCTCTGGCTATTTCTCATATTGATGTTTGAAATCTAGCAGGTCTAGGTACACAGGGTGGTTGGGTTTTTAGAGGCCATGGCTCTGTCACACTCCTGGTGTGAACGAAGGACTTCAGTTTTTAACAAAATGTCCATGTTGCCACGACAAAAGTGAGTCAGGTAATGAGTGCCATGGCTGACTGTTGGTGTCCCTCGAAAATGTGTGTGTTGGTACCTAACACACTGTGTGGCATTAACAGGTGAGGCTGTTAAGAGGAAGTGACTGGGTCTTTTCAGAAATGAGGGCAGAGCCCTCATAAGAATTATACTCTTACATCGGGCATGGTGGCTCATGTCTGTCATCCCACTCGGGAGGCAGAGACAGGAGGATTTCTGTGTTCGAGGCTTGCCTGAGCTACATAGTGAGCTCAGGGCCAGCCTGAACTACAAAGTGAGACCCTGTCTCAAAAAAAAAAAAAAAAAAAAAAAGATACTCTTAGAAGAGATTAAAAGGAGCTAGCTGCCTTGAAGAGGATATAGCAAAAAAGCACGGATTACAAAGCATGGCCCTTAGACACTGATCTGGGATTGCCACTCGTCTAACTGTAAAAAATTTCTGTTGTTCATAAGTTACTCAATCTAGATATTTTGTTACAGCAGCTTGCACAGCCTATCATGGCAGGAAAGTGTTCTGTGATCGTTAAAAGCTGGGAGCAGATAAAGAACATTGCTTCTCCAGACAGAGTGGGCTAGCTGGTACACAGACCCAAAGTTTGAGCAAGGTTTTATTTCTGTGAGAAAAGGGGTCAATAAATTAAGGGGGTGTTTGCGGGGGGGAGGAGCAGAATGGTGTGCTTGAGTGTTCCTCCTGGCTTTGGATGTCCCTGTCTGAGTCACCTGCCCAGGCTCTGGATGATGGTGACACAGCCGTGGGAACTGGTGCAGCGTTGCAGGGATGGCTGGGCCTCCACCTGCCCACTACTGGGGTCAAAGGCGAAGACCCTACTGGTGCTTTCCCCGTGATCATCCCGCCCACCAAGGATGTGGACCTTCCCGTCACACACAGTCACTCCGCAGCTCTCCTGGGGGGACAGAGAAAGTCACATCAGCCCTGGAGTCCAGCTGGAGACCTAGCTGGCTGGGACAGACTGCAGAACCTTGTTACAGGCTGCAGACAGCAGTCTGGACAGCAGGCAGCAGAGATGGATGAACCTGATGTTAAACTCTAGCTGGACCCTTTAATAAGTGGATGGCCCCTCAGAATTCATCTGTGTGTTCTTGGCCTTATGTCTGCTCATCTGCAAAGTATAAAGGACAGCAGGACCTTCTTCATAGGGTTCTCATCACAGCTAATGAATGGGCTGAGTATGTAAAACACTGTACACAGTGTCTGAAATAGACCTTGGACTTAGTTAAAAGGCTGAATCTATAATGCCTGGAATGTCGTCAGCACAGTTAATAATAATCCCTACACCAATGATCCACCTTAGGATCTCAGGTGCAAAAGCCAGAAATCTCAGGCCCTTAGAATCACTGAACATGTGAACCAGCAGGGACCTCTAATCACACCTCTACCAAGTCTGGTGTTAAGGTAAGAAAGGAAAGCAACTGTAGGGGCCAGAGTCCAGGACATGCGCTTCCAAAATGCCTCCACTAGGTGGGGCTGAGAAATCTAACCAGGTCCTTCCCCACCTCCCACTGCACAGTAGACTACCACAAGGTGGCTGTAGGGAAAAGAGAAGCTGCTCACCCCCACTCAGGCTACAGCACTTTGGAATCTAGGTTCTGTTTTAATATGGCCTAAATAGTAGGCTTGGGACAACCTAAGGCCAATTTTCATTGAGGACAAAGCTGGAGAACTATGTAAAGTCTGCTAGCATTAAATCATTATGCAAGACCCACTGCCTCCAAGATCCAGAGCCTTAGAGTGGGTTCACTGTCCTGAGTGGACCAGTGCCAGGGCCGTGCCATGGAGCCTCCACTTACCACAGGGCTGGGGAGGATGGCTGCTTCCCCCCAGACATCTGTCCCAGGGTCATAGGTGAAGATTTTGTCCATGAGGCCTCCCACCACGTAGATGGTGTCCTCCAGGGAGACAGCCTCAAGACACCGCTGCGAGAAGGGTGCTGGTGAACGCAGGCTCCACTGGTCTGTCTTGGGGTTAAAGCACTGCACCTGGGGGCAGAGAGGTGGTGGTGAAGCCTGCTCCACAACTCCCCCCTGCCCACGTCCTACCACCTCTTTCAACTAGGAATCCAACACCCCCAGTGTGTACCAGGCCTGAGCTAGCTCTGAGGCAGAGAGGAGACCCAGTGTCCCTGCCCTGAGTGGCTCTCAGCCTAGGTTCTGTTTTTGTCTCCAGCCTCTGGATGCCTCTGTAAAGATCCTCCTCATTTCAAGATCCAGTTCACATCCTGCCCCATTTTAAAGCCTCTCCTGGTGAGGCCACACTTCCCTCCCCACTGCGAGTAGTCTCCTTTGATGGAGAACCACAGTCACCTCACAAGATTAACCCTCAGAGCACATGACATGACTCTGGGAGAGATTTGACCTGGGACATAGCAGTGCTGTCCGAAAGCCCCCACCGAGTGCATTCCTGGCTGTGTGCAGTGTCTGTGCTTTTCGGTCCTAGTGCTCCGGGGCTATGACTCAATTCCAGCTGAGCTGCAGAGTCGCTACAGCTGTTACAGGCCTCTAAGCTCATGGGTGTTTATGACACCCTGAATCCTCTGTAAGGGCACTTTCCTTCGCTCCCTGCTTCAGTTATTTCCTTGAAGCCCCCACCCCCAAATGGCCTATAACAGATTAGTCCTGTGTAGGATGGTGGTGCTCACTTAACTTTAAAAGTCTATGGAAGGGCTGAGGATTTAGCTCGGTGTTCCGGCATCTGTCTTGTAAGCACAAGGTCCTGAGTTCGATCCCCACTACCATATATACCACAGGGGCATGGTGATATGCCACCAGCAATCAGTACCACACATCACAATGCTGGGTATGGTAGCTCACGCCTGTAATCGCAGCACTCGGGAGGCAGAGGCAGGAGGATAGCTGAGTTCAAGGCTTGCCTGGGCTACATAGTGAGCTGAGGGCCAGCCTGAACTATAAATCAAGACCCTGTCTCAAAAACAAACAATAAACTCTATGGATGGTACCACCTCAAACATGGGAGTCCAGAAGTGCTGTTGAACTTGAGGCCATTTCTCTGAACCTCACTCCCTTGCCTGAAATCTGGGGATAACTCTTCAGTGCCAATGACGGGAATAAGTTGGCCAAAAGAAGACACACAGAACACAAGAAATCACCCAGATCTATGCCTGGCACACAGTAGACATAGAAACACTGTTTCTCAGCCTCCAGTGCCCCCCTGCACCCAGGCCTGTGCCCACCTTGTTGGTGTTGACACCATCCTGCCTTGCACCCCCAATCACGAAGAGTTTGCTCGCACAGGGCGCCACCGCTGCAGAGCTCACAGCCTCCAGCAGGGGTGCGGCGGTAGCCCAGGTGTTGGAGAAGGGATCATAGCGCTCCACACTGCTCAGGCGCCTCAGGCCATCGAAGCCGCCCACCACGAACAGCTGCAGGTGAGGACACAAGCAGGGGCCCTGAGTCAGGGCCATAGGCAGCTCCCCGTCACCTTTGCTTCAGTCTGCAAGCTGAGAAACTATCGCCATGCTAGCTTCAGACCAGACCCACCGGAGTGCGTCCCAGCATTGTCACACCTGGGTAGTCACCACCCAATTACAGAACCTCCCTCAGCTGCTTCTTCTGCTCAGCCAGAGTTAAAGAGGCTGGGCTCTGAATGGTGCTGAATGTACCAATCTGCAAATACCTGGACCCCTGAGCTCTTGGTTGGTGACAGCCAGTAGTTTTTATTAAGGGTTTCTCGCCCCACTTAATTGATTCTAAGAAACACTTTGTGTGGCTGAATACAGGATGTAGTTCACAAAGATAATCAGCAGAATTCTTTATCCTAAGTGGAAATTCTAGATTCAAACCTGGACTATTTGGCCCCAGATACTATATTCTTCATCACTACTGGGCTGTACCAGGCTGCAATAGTAATGACTACTGTTGCTAACATTCATTATTATGTCATTTTGGAAGTCATTTTCCTTTTCTTTTTTTTTTTTTTGTGACACAGTCTCGCTTTGTAGTTCAGGCTGACCCTGAACTCACTGTGTAGCCCAGGCAAGCCTTGAACTCACAGTAATCCTCCTGCCTCTGCCTTCCAAGTGGTGGGATTAGGGGGTGTGAGCCACCATGCCCGGCACTGTGATGTGTGGTACCAGGAATCAAATTTGAGACCTTGTGCTTGCGAGGAAGACACCAGAACCATTGAACTAAATCCCCGGCCCAGTCCTTTTCCTCTTTTTAAGCTTCAGATCCATTCTTACATAGAGAGGGTCTTAGAAGGACTTCCTTCAAGACAGATCTGACAAAGACCTGAGCCTTGGATCCAGGGAAGTGGCTATAGTGTTCGTACCTGCCCCTGCACCACTGCCATCTTGTGTCTCCACCTGCCCTTGTGCAGTGAGGCTACCTTGATCCAGGTGTGCAGATGGGAGCTAAACATCCACACATCCCGGCTGTTGATGTGGCCTCCTAGAGAGAGAGAGAAGCAGCTTTTGTCCCCAGACCCCTTACTAGCACCAGCACACTCAAGCCAGAAACTGGTCCCAAATCCACAGGTGGGTTAAGAACAGATTTTCCTTGGGCTGGTGTAGGACTCTGGGCCCCTGACCCAGCCCCTGCTCTGAACAAGAGAAGAAAAGATCTGAAGGGTTTTGAGGGAGGGGGCCAGGAGTTTCAGGAAGGAGCTGATCCTTGCTGCGTGTTTTGTGGTGGGTGCTGGTTCTATGCTCAGGGAAGGACGTCAGTGCTGGTGGGGAGTTGTCTAGTAAGATACAACTAATCACAAAAAGCATCCAACCTGCATCAAGAATGTTCTGGGGTCAAGGGAGAGCAAAGCCAAAATCTGCACAAGAATGGGAAAGGGAAACAGGTTACCAATAATCTGACACTTCTGCTTCCATCTTCATGATTTTATTTCTGTGCTGACCCCTTCATGAACTGGGATTATTGCCGCCAGGTGTGGTGGTGCACACCTGTAATCTCAGCAATGTGGAGGCTAAAGCAGGGGGATTGCTGGGAGGTTGAGGCCAGCCTAGCCTACATAGGGAGTTCAAGGCCAGCCTGAACTACATAGTGGGACCCTGTCTCAAAAATTAAAATAAAATTTAATGGAGTGTTAGGATTACTATACAAAGGTTTCATACAGGAAACCGGAGACCATTAGTGATCTCCTGAAGACTACATGGTCTTTTATCAGTGCAGAGACCAGACTCTTATACCCTGAAATCCAATACTGGTGCTGCCAAAGGACACAACATATCACACCGGTGATGGCTCTGCAAGACTGTATATACCACTTCAACAGGTAACTAAGTTCTGAGAAGTCCCACCCCATATAATTGGAGGGAAAAATAAATACTGCACTAAGGGTGGCAGTGATGAACCAATCCCACGAGCCTCCTGCTGAGGCCCCACCCTCACCAGAAACGTAGATGTCATTGCGAAGAGTGCAGGCAGCGAACTCCGAGCGAGTGTAACCAGGCAGGCTGGGCAGAGGGATCCAGCGCTGGCTGTCTGGGTGGTAGGCATCGGTGAAAGGGAGCTTCAAGAGACCTTTGCGGTCACAACCACCAATGACCACGATCACTTCAGCAAGATCCATGAATCTGATATGGGGATAAACTCAATGTCTGTTGACCTGCACCCAAGTTGTGGCCCTTTTTCACTTGCTGACTACACTATATAATCCTACTGGCTTTCCACATCCTTCTGCCCAACTACTCCTAACTCTTAACCACTTTCAACCCTCCCTCTCATGTAGGATTGAACTCAAGACCTTGTGCTTGCTAGGTAGATGCGGTGCCACTGAGCTGCATTCCAGGCACCCACATCTGGTTACTTAATAATAAGGTCACTAATTCTTTATCCATTCTGTGTATGTCTAAACTACAGAAAAAGAGAATTTAAAAAAAATACTTTACTGAGAAAAACCACCTCGTTTAATCCACATGAGCATTCTGTTAGGTAGGGCATATTACCCCTTTTACAGAGGTGAAAACTGAGGCTCATACATTATGGCTTGCCCAAAATCATGCCCAAGAGCTTTTCCTCTTATGCTCCTCATGAGTGCTAGGCAAGCCCTTTGTCACTAAACTACGTGTCCCCTACTCCTCTTTCGTTTTTAATTTTCCTTTTGGGACAGGGTCTTACAAAATCAACCCAGCTGCCTTGAACTTTTATTTTCCTTTTTGAGACAGGGTCTTGCCTTATAGTTCAGGCAAGCCTCGAACTCAGCAATCCTCCTGCCTCTGCCTCCCGAGTGCTGGGATTACAGGCGTGAGCCACCGTACCCTGCACTGCCTATGTAATGCTGATTGCTGGTGGGCATGAGTCACCACGCCCAGTATTGTTATATGTGGTTACCTCAGGAGTTTGTGCTTGCTAGGCAGATGCCAGAATCCCTATGCTAAATCCCCGCCCCACGCCGCTTAAGCTATTCTTTAATCACTAACTCCTTTGAAGAGGGCTAGTCACCCTTGTAAGGCATCCCCTGCACCCTCTAGCCTTCTGACCTCACCAGGTTCTCCAAACCTTTTTGCCAGCAGTTTCCTAGTTTCTCCGATGAACAGCATATTCTGTGCCCCAGGCCCTGTGCTTAGTCAGAGCTACAGTGGTTAAGACAGTGTCGTGCCTCCCCCGGCCGCGGGCGGTAACCACCAGTTTGGACCAATTTCCACTCACTGTCTGCACTCTCAAATTCCAGGAGTGAACAGTCGTTTCATTTCTTCCAATAACCCTTCCCAATTATATCCCTTACTAGTTTGTGAACTCCCAGAGAGCAGGTGTTTTTCAAAGCACTCACTCCAGGACCTGCACAGAGGAAGCGCTCAAATTTTAGGTAACGGTAAGATAGGGACCCTGCACTAGGTGTGGGATCTTTCAAGGGCAGAAAAGTCACCTAGGACCAAGTTTATACGAAATCGGACATAGGACTGAATTTCATTAAAGAGGCACTATGAAGCAAGTTAAGGGACGGCGATGGGGTTGGGTGGGCTGGTGGAAGTGGCTGTACCTCCTCGGCCGGGCCCGTAGCGCGCAGGCCTCTCGGCCCAGGATGAAGCAGGCGCGGGCCTCGAGCAGCAGGGGACGGCACTCGCCACAGGCCCGCAGCAGCTCGTCGGCCTCCACCTTCTCCAGGAAGTAGGCCGGCGCCAGCAGCGGCAGGCGCACGTGCTCCAGCAGGCGCCTGAGCTGCCCACGGCGGGCCGGTGCGTCGTGGCGCACCCAGCGCATGGCCGCTTCGAACACGGCCTCCTCGCGCGCCACGCCCAGCGCGGGGTCAGCCAGCAGCGCCGCCACCTCCTCCGGGGGCAGCTCCAGGAAGTCAGCGTGGCGCGCCACCTCGGCAAAGGCCTGGCGGAGCACCCGGCTGCAGCGCTCGGCCAGCGAGGCGAGTGAGAAGGCGGCGGCCACGCGCCGCAGCGCCAAGCTGTTGGCGGCGCGCAGGCGGCCCTCGAGGAAGCGCGCGCAGACCCCGCGCAGGCCCGCCACGCCCAGCCGCTCGGCCAGCGCCAGCACCGCGGCCGCCTCGTCCTCGGCGCGCAGCCGCACGCCGGCGCCGTACACGTAGTCGAGCACCACGGCGAGCGCCGCCGCCGCCGCAGCCCCGCCTGGGTCAGTGCCGGACCTCTCGGGCGCCACTGTCACCACGGGTGGCCCAGCCGGACCGCGCTCCGGCCAGCTCGCTGTGAACAGGCTGCGGAAGTAGGCGCTGCCCGCGCTCAGGGTGGCGCGGTGGCACGGGAAGTCGCGGCCGCCGGCGCGCAGCACCACGTCGGTGAGGGTGCCGCTCCGCCGGTAAGCGTTGAGGGTCTGCAGGACGCGCTGCGCGTGGCAGGACGCTGCGCACGGCGCCTCGCAGCCAGGCTCCGGCTCCTCCAGTTCCGAGGCCTCCCGCATCCTGCCAGGTAGAGAACACGAATAGCTAGTAGCGTCGGGAAATCCTCCTGGCGGGCCGGCTCAGGGGATCGAAGCCTAGCTCGCGGCACTCCTCCCCCTGAGTTCTTTCATTTCGTTCATGTTTGTTTCCGTTCACCTACTTTTCCTTCCATCTGCCCATCCCCTCGCCTCTGGCTCAGAGCCCGACCCTTATCAGCACCACGTTTCCTCCCCAATTACCTACTTCAGCCATCTTGCCCTTTTTTTTTTTTCAGACGCACGGAGCTTTTTTTTCCATCAGTCTTTGCAAAAGACAGATGGTAGGGTTTTAAATAGAGTAACTGAGGAGAGTTCACTAAAGGCATGATTTACAGCAGCCGAGCAATAGTTAGGGACTTCTCATGGCACAGGGCCACTCGCACCAACTACAGGGAGCCTTTACCTCCACGCTGTGAACTGGAGGCAGGGAGGTGACTGGCACCTGTACAGAATACCAGTAAAAGGAGGGTCCTGTGATAGGGATTCGAGCTACCAGAGTGTCATGCGTGTGCTTGCACACACACGTGTCTAATAACTGCTTGCTCTCCATAGTTCTCACTCACCAACCCCTGATTCTGTTCTGCTCTATACTCTGTTGTGTTCACACACACCTCCCGCCCAGCCCATGCCATAGTAGGTGCTCAATATCTATTCAAGGTTGAGTGAACGTATTAGATATTTATTGTAACTTACAGTACTTCTGGGCAGTGAGCAAGTCATAGCCCCTGAGAGCTTCCCAGGGCTCAGCCTCACAGGGGTCTCCTGAGGAGTGAGGGAGATTTAGGGGAATCATAGAAGGAGCAGTAAACCGAATTGGAGAATCAGGGGAGAGGTTCCCAAGAGGGGAGCTTCAAATAGAGGAGGATGGGTAGAATTAGCCAAGTGAAGGCCAGGGGTGGAGGGAGGCTGTCTCCTGCTGCACGGAAGTGGGAAGAACGGAGCTCTAAGGACCCTGTGGACTTCTGATCCTCTGCCTGGCACTATGTGACGCTCTCTAGCCAAGTTACTTCCCCTTCCCTGGTGTCCTCTGACACAAAAACATAACACCTCTCCCTCACAATTGTGAGTGGCATGAATGAAAATTGCTAGGTAGGTAGTAGTATGTACTCAGTATCTTGCCTTGTGTTTACTCCCAGGAAGGGGTGTCTGCCCACAGTGTGTTGGTTGCTTTTGTTTACATAATCTAACTTGACCCTCACAACCCTGAGAAGTATCTTCAGTCACTTACACACTTGAAGTTTGTTGTGGGGAAACAAGTACACAGAGGGAAGCTGCTCTTCAGAGGTTTGCTGGGAGGACCTGAGGAGGATTTGTAGAGCAGAACACTCCATAGACTTAATGGGTGTTCTGGTGATGGTTAGGATTCAGCCCTCATGAACATTTGGCCTCTGTTTATATGATTCCTGGGGCAAAGAGTTCTCTTCTACACAGCGGCTCATTCCAAGGGAACTCAGCTCAAGCCCCTTCTCTCTCCATTCTAATCTCGGCTTCTCAGCTCATTCTGACGTCTGGAAGTCAGATGCTGCCCTGTGTCAGCCTGATTGTCACTGCTCATGCTGCTTCATCCTGTGCAGTGGATTTCCTGCCTCAACGTCAGGATAAATTAGTTCCTCATCGACAGAGGCCTTGCCCTGCTTCCACACTTGCCAGTGTGAGGCATGTCCCCAAGAGCCACCAGGGACCCAGGGAGGTAGGTGAGTCAGATCACCTCACACGCCGCCTTCACCAAGGGCACCACTGCAGCCTGAGCCAAGATGCAGAGGGCGGATCTCCTCAGCAGAAAGGACTTTCTGCCACCCAGATGTGGCAGGGAAGGGTGGGACTGCCATGGGCAGGGGGCCCCTGCTGGGAAGTGGGCCCGTACTCACTCATCTGGTGCTGTCTACAACTCTAGGCGCAACTGTGGGTCGCTATACAGGGATGGAGACCAGAGACTCACTTTCCACCCTGGGGATTCCCAGTCTGGGGACTGAAGATCACTCACTGCAAACACGGAAAGGAAGGGATTCCCAGGTGGACCTGCGTAGAACACACTCCCTAAGAGCCTCAAGCCAGTGGTCCTGACGCAGCGTGAGACCCCGCTTGTGGAAGCTGTCTCAACATGTCACCACCCCTTCTCTCTTTCACCGGCACTCACATATAAACGCTCAGACTTTTGGACACCGCGTAGCTGGCCGCCTGCACCCCAGGCCCTGCCCCCTTGTACCTGGCCCTTACCTGACCACGCCCCCTCTCAGCGGCTCCGGCGTCCGCTTGGCTCACAGGGACTGCTCCCCTCTGGTCTGTCTGCGCCTGCCAGCTCGCAGCCGCAGCCGGGCTCTAACAATGTCCCTGCCACTCTGCCCAGACTCCCTCTAGGACTCAGCTCAGGGAGGACAAAGGGGCTGGACGCCAGGGGGAGGGGGAGGGAGGGGAGGGGGAGGGGTGGACGCTGGGCTTTGTTTCACTCTTGGACCAGTCCCGGGAGGCAGAAGGCGGCAGTGAGCGTGGGATTGACTGTGTGCGCAACTCAGATGTGTTGTGCTTGGAACCGTGGACGACCTGGTGCCGGTCTTGTTCCCGAATGAAACACAGGTGTGTAGGGGGCTGTGTCTGCCTTAGGTAGATAGGGTGTTTGTCAGTTTACATGTCCCAGGATAGCACTTGCGAATGTAGGAATGCAAGGGACACAGCAGTGACTGTAGCACTGGGACGGTGTGGACAGTGTGTTATATGACCATATAGCCTCAGATATGACCCAAAAGGTGACTGCCACAGTTACAGATTGAGGTTTCTCTCCTGCTCCTGTGACTGTGCTGTATTCCTGCTTAACAGCAGACAAATCATTCTGAGACTTCACCTGACCTTGTCCATTTGCATCTCTAGATGTTCATTATTGTGGCTGGATTTCATGTCTTCATGGCTTGCATATGACAGGGGTGTATATATCCACAGGACGTATGTGCTTGTGTATATGACAGGTGTCTGTGTGTGCATGCAAACAGTGTGTGGTCCTGTGTCTGAGGTGTGGTGTGCATGGAGGCTCACAGTGGGACAGGGTGGGGACAGAGTGACTTGGGTGGAGGAAAGATGCAGCTCTGTGCCATCCTGGCTTAATGGAAGGGGACTCCGTGGACTGGTGCTGGATGTGGCTGCCCCCACAAGCTGCCACAGGGCCTGGTGTATTGGGTGGGTGAGGGGTTTGCCCTTTTGGGAGGAGGTCACCTTGACAAGAGCCTGCTTCTTCATCTTGTCATCTTAGGAGGGTTGACAGAGATGGGGTCACTGAGATGTTGAGAAGACAGTGGGTACACACCACACGCCACGTGGGGTCCTCATAGAAGCCAGTTGTATTAGGAGCCTGCCCTGCCCCACCCAGGCTCAGGCAGGCCGTTAGTGAAGGAGAGGATGTGAGGGCTCACTGTGATCTTGGGCGGACATTTGTCCTGAGGTCTGGCCAGTCCATCCTGTGAACTGCTCCAGGAATTGGTAGACACCTTTATACCCAAAAAGTTTTCTGTGCAGCTGGTTTGTTAAACGATATGAGATTTGGACTACTTCATATTCATAGGCGGGAAGGACCTGGCGGAGGTGGAAAGTGGGCTCAGCCTGGAGAGGCCTCACCCTCTGAGGACGGAGGGAGGAGTGCTTTACTGGAATGCTTCCCATGGAGAGGGCAGGGCCCTGTCCTCTGCAGTCAGGGGCATCTCAGGAGGGCAGCAGGAAGGTGGCGTACTGATTAATCCCTCAGGTCATGGGAGAGGAGCTGGGGTGGGCTGTGGACTACAGGTCAGTTGAGGATGGGGACAGGCTGCCAGATGTGGCCAGGAGCCTTGCGTTCCCTGGTCAGTGGGCCCAGGGAACTTATAAGACTGGGAGGGGCTGGCATGAAACATCTGTCCTCTCTCTTGGTTGGGCTACCAGAAGCCCAAAAGGAGGTCACTGGGGCATTTCAGGAAGGACAGTCCCTGCCCTCTGCCCAAACAGTTCTGGTGTCACTCATGCCTGTGTCCTGGACAGGTGGGAGCTGACCTCTACCGCAGGAAAGGAAGTGTTTGCTAGATGTTCAATGGCAAGTGAAGCCCCCAAGTGGGTGTCTGAGAGGTTAGTGAGGGTTGGCCTATGGAGGGTCCGCTCCTTTCTCCCAAGAATGTGCCAGAATCTCAGACTCCAAGAATTCCATCAAGAAGACCCTGGTTTGGAGAAGAGACAGGAACCTTGGCTACCAGGGAGCATGGTATGTACTCTGTGCAGGGTAGAATGGGGGTTCAGCCTCCTGCTTTTTCTTCAGGATACACCCAAGTCATACAGACTCTTAGAATAGACAGCCCCTCTCCACTAGGAACAGGCATCTCTAGACCATGGGCTTGTCTCTCTGTAGACAAGGGACCTCTGGCTGCGAAGCTGCTGGTCCTATTCCTCAGTCCTGTGTCAGACTCAGGAGCCTCCCTTTCTGTTGTGCTGTTCCCAGCTAGTTTATATGGAAGATATGCAGGCGCTGGGATCACCGTCTAGGCGGGCTCTTAGGTTAACCTCTTCAATGCTGTGCATGGTCAGTGCTGGATGGTCACACCACCGCTCCAAGAGTGTCTTTTCCACCCCAGGGTGTTAGAGAACCTCTGGCATCCTGGCTGACATAGGGTAGAGGCTCCACCATCCTGCTGTTTTCCTATTCCTTTCTGAGAATAGTTCCTTCTCCAATCATGGGCCAGAACTAACCTCAACCCAACATGCTCTGTCCCTCCTGCTGACTGTGCAGACAACACATATCAAGATGGCAGCTTTAATCATCCTGGCCGAGGCCCTAGGCTCCCTCCATAACAGGCCAACTTGGCCACATGTCCATGGTTGGCTGTGCCCAGGGTGTCTCCTGGGTGCCCCTGCCCTGTGGCTGCTCATGTGGGAACCTGAGGTCTGTCAGTCTGTGAATCTCCTGGCCCCAGGCCTGCTGGACATGGGGTGTGAGACAGAGCAGCCTGAGCGTGCACTTTTGGCCATCTTCAACTACTCTTAGGAGACATGGCTCAAGTCCTGTGCTGGGGCAGGAGTCAGTGGTGGTGGGCTGGTCAGGGAGGAGGACATGTCTCCACCATGGCTGTTGGCTTTCCTCCTGGGTTGGAGACTCGTTTCCTCCTTGTGCTTTGAGACTGATGTAGGGAGCAGAGCTGCCAGAGGTTGGGGAGAAGCCCAGCCTGGGTCCTCACGGCAGGATAAAAGTGGAGAAGTTTGCCTCATGGCACAGACAGGTGGGCAGACACACGTGAGCAAGGGTGGGCATCCACATCTTCCACTGTCACAGGGGACATGGCACAGTCCAGGGACCATCAAAGCTTCCAGGCTGGGATGTGAGGGAGGGACATGAGAGTAGAACCTGGGGACCAGGCTCTGCACTTCCCAGAAGGAGCCCCAGGCCCGCAGGGGCATGTGGGAGGCTGGAGTCCTGGCCCACCTGGGCCCCAGGGGAGCAGTGATCCCCAAAGGAGGCCGTGGCCAGCGAGGGCCTAGAGCCCGTGGAGCCAGCTCCTAGAGCACTCCGAGTACAGACACTTCTGCTGCCTCCTGGGTGCCCGTGCTTCCACATTAGGTACAGGACAGGACATTAGTCTTCGGCTAATGCCCACCCCGGTCCGTGAGAGTCTTGGCATGGCTGCTGCCCCCTCGAGAGCCCACGGGGGTGGCAGTGCTGTTGGCGTAAGTGTCGTAACTGCTGTCTGAACACATGGAGAGCTCATCTGAGACCTCCACGCCGTCGCTGATCTCTGTGGGCCAAAGGGAAACAGAATGTGAGTGGGGGAGAACAGGAAGTGGTCAGGAAGGCGACAGGTGCACGGGGAGTGGAGCCGTGTGGGTGCTGGAGACTGATGTGACCCCAGCTGCTGGCTCCTCCTTGGTCGCTGCTGAGTCCTCTGCCTTCCAGCTGCCCATCAGCATCTTGTCCTAAATCTGGCTCATGTCTTCTCGTGTGTAATGGCAGTTCCCAGCCTACTGACAGAGCCCCTCCAGGACATCTGTGCTCCAGCAGCTGCCAGTATTGGGCAAAGAGCAGGGGCTCAAGAAAGGTCTCTGGGGCGGACCCATCCTATAGTAGGCTGTGTGATTCCAGTGCCCAGACACCGCCCCCTCACTGCCTCCTTCGCCCAGCCCTCACCCAGGGCCCTGCCACACTCCACATTCCAGCCATCACTGCCCCAGGGAGCTCTGACTGCTCTCCCAGCACCCCACTGCGAGCCTAGGGACACTGACCCTGCATGTCCTTGTCTAGGCAGCTCCCTCCTGCAGCAGACTGGGAATGCCAGCAGGGACTGGCAGCGAGCAAGGGTGAAGCCGTAATTTATGAAACCTGTATGACCAGGCAGAGGGGCACTGATCTCCAAAACAGATTCCCTCCCCAGCACGCATGTCACCCTGTATGTCAACCACGGCACTGACACCGAGCCACGGGGCCCGGAGTTGACTGTGCCACCTCCACGTGTCCGTGGGTGGGAGCCCCGTGACCAGCCCCCCCCCCCCCCCCCGCTGCACGTGAAGGTGTGCATCCTGGCTGCCTGTGGACTGCTCACCTGAGAAGATGAGTTTCTCCTTCATGATGCTGACGTCTCGGCTGGTCCGGCGCACTGCAGCGCTCAGCATGATCTGCTCGGGATTATAGCTCCGTATGCCACCCAAGCGCCACCTGCAGAGATGGCCCCGTGGGCATCAGGTCCTTCCCCAGCCAGTCCCGCAGCAGAACCCTGCCCACTTCCAGAACCTCTCTGGATGTGTGGCCTGAGAGACCAGTAGAACTCATGTCCCACTCTACAGATGGAGAAACTGAGGCCCCGATGGTGGCAGAGTGGGGGCTGGAACCCGAGTCTACTGATCTCAGACGAGGCTCTCCTGTCCCCCTTTTACCTCCAGAACCCTAAATTCACAAGCCTGGCCTAGAAAAATGGTGCCTCCGGTTTTGCACACAGCTCTCTGGATGGCACAGATGTGAAGCAGGAGGACTCAGCAGGCAGAACTCAGAGGCCTCCCCTGGGGTAAACCCCACCTCACAAGTCCTCGCTGCTGCGCCGGCAGCCCCACCATCGTGACAGGCTGAGCAAAGCCTGAGGGGAGCCCCGGGGTGGAAGGGAAGGGAAGCAGGTGAGGGCAGTGGCAAGGCTTTGCTCAGAACGGACCGCAGGGTTCTGGGAGGCGAGGGTGCGAAGAGTGACGGGGGAGTTGTCTGTTGCTCTATTCCAGCGGCCCGAGTCTAATGGGGAGGATGGCCGAAGCATTCGTCCTGTTGTCTAAGAAGGCGGCAGGGAGGGGAATAAAATGAACCACAGTAGGCCGGGAGATGGGCATGCACAGGGCACACGGGTCAGGACAGAGCAGTGAGGATTCAGGTTCCCAGTCCTGGGCATTAGTTTCGCAGTAGTGTTTCTTCCAGACCAGCCCCAAATCCGTGGCCTCTAAAGTGAGACTTTTCCTAGGACTGAAACTGATGGGGCCCCCCCCCGCCCCCACCAAGGGAGCAAAGGGCCACATGGGTAACAACTCCTCCCTGCCCCTCCCTCGGGGGACTGAACTCTGCTTGGGTAGGAGGAGGAAGCCAAGATTCCACAAGGAGTCAACTGTGAGTTTCTAGATAGGGTGAGCATAGTAGAAACGGACAGATGGATGGACAGAGCAGACAGACAAGGAAAAAGCAGCAGGCTGAGGGTAAGGCCCCTATGTCCTGGCTGGGCTGGCTGCCCTATGAGTCCTTGAGGGTAGGGATTCTACCTCTGAGTCACCGCTGGGGCCTCAGCACCAACCTCAGTGTCTGCCATGCTGCGCATGTGGGACATGTAGCTACTGAGTGAATAAATGTAAGAATGAGGTCTACATGAAAAGACCTCCCCCCATCTCCCAGGTCTCCTCCAATTGGCTGCCCCTGATCCCCAGCTCAACCCTATGAGTATGATGGGCCTGACACCACAGGCAGCGAGTGTAGATATCTGCCAGCTCTGTGGATGCAAGGACCGATGCCTAAATGTTCCTTCATGAGGCTCATTCCAGTCTCCAGAGTGCAATCTCCTCCCACTGGTTGGCCCGTGAAGCTGCTGGACACAGGAGGGCTTAAGGCACATGACCAATGGGCACATGGATCCCTAAGACCTTAAAACAAGCAGGAAGGTGTCAGGCCAGGCGCATCCCAGACAAGAAGCCACTGTTTGTTTTCCCGGTGGGGAAAAGCGTGTGGATGGGGAGAGGTCAGAGACAAAAATAGAATAAAAGAGGAAATAGGAAAGACAGCATGGATGATGGAAAAGGAAGCAAAGTCAGAGAGGCAGAACCCAACAGAGGGAGAAAGAGCCAGAGACTTGGGTCTGTGCAGTACAGGTGTGAAGGGCCCTGTTAGTGACGGACACAGGGACAGGGTTGCTCGCTCAGGGACCTTCTCCCCAAGGGAGACAGGTGCCGAGAGAGGCGTGGACCTGCCAAGGAAATGCTGATCCTCACCTGTGAAGACTGCAGTAGGGACAGAGTAGAAAACAGCAGCAAATGGGAAGAGGAGAGAGAAGCATTATGGGGGGGGAGGGGGAAGAGGAGGAGGAGGACAGACCTTCAGGAAAGGGGGTTTTGGTGAGGGTGACCCAGCGTGGGGCTTAGTAGTGCACAGCAGGTTTTCGGACAGAACTGGAGAAGGGGATGGTGAGATGGGGAAAGAGGAACAGGAGGAGAACCACGCCAGAATTACCTGATCAAGTGATAGCTGTGAGATGCCAGAGTGCAGCAGAGAGGGGGGAGGGGAGAGAGGGACATGCGCCGGATCAGAGCGGGATGGGACAGAGAGAGAACATCAGTCAAGAATCAAACCCCAGCCCCTCGGCTCCTGGTTGGGTGGAGGCCTTAGGCTGGCCCTGACCCTCCCCCAGACCACCCTTGCCACCCCGCAGTCACATCCCCGCTGCTGTGCTGAGGGCTAGGGAGCATTTTAGCCTGGCACAGGGAGTGCCAGCTGCTGCCAGGAACCATGTCCTGACTAACCAGTGAGTGGTAAGCCCGAAGAGGGGCTGGAATTTGCCAAAGTCCACACAGTGGGTCAGAGCAGAGCTTGGCTCTGAGCTTCTAGCTGGGCGCTCGTTCCAGAAGCTTCTGGATGAGGGAGGAGGGCCTAGGGGCCCTGGCCTTCTCTCCTGGTCAGGCCTTCTCCTGGCGAGGGGTTCAGAGCTCAGAGGAAGCTCAGAGGTTTGCCTGGCTGGAGTGGGGTCTGGGCCTGCCAAGGGTAGGGAAAACCTCGGAAGTGCAGAGCTTACTCACTTCTGGAACACGAAGATGCCAATGATGAGGGTGAAGGAGATCAAGTCGGCGGTGACCCACATGAGACAGTACTCATCCGGGGGCTGTGGACAGATGGCCCGAGGCCAGCTTCCAGTCATGGTCCATCCAGAGAGAGGGCCCATGGGCTGGAGGAACCCACGTGACTGTCAAAGGAGCGGGAGAGGGCCTGAAGGCTGGGGGGCCAAAGATTTCTCTGCGAGTGAGCTTGGGCACTGCGGGCCTGGTGAAGGGTATTGTGTCCATGCACGTGTGTGTACATGCACACAGTGTCGTGTTACGTCTAGAGGGTTTATGTGCTTAAAGGAGTGCCAAGCTTAAGGGGAATGATGAAACAGGTGCTGTACTGAGTGGGAGGCTGTGACACAGCTAGCAGGTGGGCATGTCAGACTGTGAATTGTGTATGTGGCACCTGTGTGGGTGCCACTGCATAGCCACCCCAGGCCTGTCGCCTTCCCAGCAGGGAACACAGGATGGAGCGGGTAAAACCCCGTGGGCAGCCTCAAGCCTCCTGTCTCAGGGAGTCCTGGGAAGGGCAGCAGGAGGCTCCTCTGGCTGTTGGTCAGGGCCCTGCTAGAGTGCTTCCAGCCTAACCAGCGGTGAGTTACTTTGTGTCATCCTAGTGGACACTTGGGTGATTTTTAAAGAACACCAGGCAGGTGAGAGCCGAAGAGCTGGGGTGTTAGCATTTTGCAGTAGTAATGGATTCTAGCAGCTGAAGCCCATGGCCCAAGGGCCCATTCCTCTCCCTCTGAGACTCCTCTGACTTCGCCTCTCTCAAGTTGTCGTTCCTGTCAGTCTTGTTCTGGTTTCCTGGACTTGCTGTCCTCCCACATGAAGCCATCCACGGTGCGGCCCTGACTCACCACACGCTACTGGAGAGAGAGCCCAGGAGCTCTGTCTGCCTTCAGTGTCCGCAGGGCGGGGAAGAGGCCCAGGCCGCCCCGCACTGGAACTCAGTCTGCACCAGTGCTCAGCCAACCAACTCAGACACAGTTTGATTCTCTTTTCTCTGAGCACTTCCTTTACCTTGTCCTTCTCTTATCCTTTTTTCTTTTAAAATCAAATATAATAAACACCCCCCAACCAAAACTCTAGGTAGTTGTTTGCTTCTCAAGGACTCCTTCCTCAGGGACATGTTCCTCCCTGTGGCAGGCCCAGCGTCCTTCCAGGACCTCAGTACAGATCTCAGAGTGCACGAAGACCTTTGTGCCCAACCTGCCCCCTGAGCATACTCCAGACCGCCCCAGGGACTGACCTGCACACAGGACTCGCCAAGGGCCACTTTCTGCGCCACCCCCACCCACCGCAGGTGCTCTCTGCCCTCAAGTCTCCAACTCACCATGATCCAGAGTGGGGAAGGCACCCGGGACAGGGTGTGGGAGTTGTCGGAGGTGACGGACGGGACCCCAGCGCACCACAGCAGGGAGAAGAGCCATGGCGCATTGACGGTGTAGAGGTTCACACTCAGATTCCAGGATGCGTAGTCCCTGGGCGGGGGACAGAGGTGGTTGGCTCAGGCTCCAGCTGCTCCCCAGTGTGGGGAGCCAGTCACCCCTCAGAGGGAGGAGCCGAGGGCCAGGCTCTCAGGGAAAGCCAGCTGTAGTCCAGCCTGCGTCTCTCATCTTTGAATCACGCTCAGGGGGAGTCCCTGGGGGGCCTGGCCCTCTGCCTCTCTGCGCAAGGGGGACAGGAGACTCATGCTTACCCTCCCTGGGTGTCCTGAGGTTGAGCAGGCAGATACCTGAGCTCCTGGCCGGACACCTGAGTGTAGCGCAGGTTTAGCCGCTGGATGTGCCCTCTCCGCAGGCTGGCCACCGCCTCTTTGGAGCCCGCTGTCTGCTGGAAGCCAGGCGCTACCTTCCTTACAAAGGTCCTCTGCCTGTTAGGCAACCACATGACCTGCAGGTGGGGTTGGCACACTCTGAGGGCATGTGCAGGGTTAAAGAGCGGGCCTGGCCTGCAGTGAATACTGACTGCTTGGGTGGGATCACTGTCACAGGCCACCTCATCTCCGTTAGGGATATGGCAACAATTCAAGAAGTTTCCCTTCAGGAGGAGTGTCACAGACGGATGACCCAAGCAGCCCTCGCCCTGCATGTGGCCACCAGCACCACAGGTGGTATCGGGCTTCCTTGCTCCTAAATCCTGTACCACAGTTAGGTGGGCACCTGGAGGACTGGGTCTGTGCCAGCCCTAGAAAGGTCTGTCCTGTTGCCCTCGGCTCCCACCAAGACCCCCTAGGGAGGCGAGCGGTGTGCATGTGACAGATGTGAAAGCTGAAGTCTGGACAGAGGACAGTTCCCGTGGAGCTGGCTTGTGCCCAGGCTCACCTGGTGCTGCGGAAAGCCGGAGTGCAGCAGGGCCTGCAGCGTGATGTTAAGGAAGCTGCTGCGGAAGGGATGGTCACGGGGCGGCTCATGCAGGTTGAGCAGCAGTGTGGCGTTGCCCTTGGCCAGCTCCAACAGCTCGTCCAGGCTGCAGATGGACTGGTTCTGAGCCTCCCTGTGGTCGGAGGCCGACAGGGAGCTGGCCGTCCAGAAGGGATCCGTCTGGTAGAGACATCCTGTGTCATCCTGGCCACCAAGTGCGAAGGCTCTGGCCTACCAGTGTCCACTGGTGTATGTCGGACAAATGGCAGTGGCCCTGTGGGGAGCTAGGAGCACCTGGCCTTCACCTTTCTATCCTACACCTGCTAGTAGAGAGAAGGACCTGACTGGATGCCTCCCAGACCCCAGCATGGTCCCACATTAGCAGCAGGTCAGACCGCGCCAGCTCCTCCCTCTGGTCACAGAGTTAAGTCCCAGCTGCTGAGGGGCAGGTGCCCCACCTGCCTTTCCTGTGAGGGAGAGACCCCCAGAATGAGCAGTGACAGACTCAAGTCCGCAGGCTGCAGTGGCAGAGCCGAAGGGGGTCACAGACCAGCCTGACCAGACCCCAAGCTGGTGGACACTGGTTACCCTCACTGGATGTGGGGTCCCTGCCATGTTTTCCAGCCCAGTGGGGCCCAGGCACAGCCAGACCTTCAGGAACCACTGGCCAGCATTGAGCCTCTGCAGGATGGTCCAGTTGAGCATGGAGGAGGGCCTGCGGGCAAGCTCTGGAAACACCTGCTCCACATTGGTAGTTCGCCGCAAGGTAGCATCATGCATGAGGAAAGGCACACCATCTAGGCTGTGGGGAGAAGCCCATCACCACCCGGCCAGGGCTCTCACCTGCCCCCCAGTGACCAGCCGCTTGCACAGTCCTCCCCACTGCTGCAGGCCCTAGGCTGTTACCTTTCCGTGGGCTTCAGGTTTCCCACCACCAGGGGGCTCTCTGTTGGGGCAGGTAGGGGTAAGGATGCCAAGGAGGGCTGGGAAAAGGCTGGGCCTGATCCCAGCCACCTTGGCAGATAGATGCTGTCTCATTTGATAATGAAACTGAGGCCAAAGGCCTAAGGCCTGTAAGTGGTAGAATCTGATTTGGAACCTAGTTCGTGTGATGCCATAATGGAAATAGTGTACATTCAGGCCCTTCTGATGAGTTCTGCCCCACTGACATCCCTACTGTCCTGGCAGGGCTACCGATCGCTCACATGGTGCCTTAGTGTGAAACACTGGGACCCCCTTTCCTCACGGTATCTTATACCACCTGCTGGAAAGTGTCCTACACACAATATGATGTCTACACTGGGCACAGTGACCTTGTTCTGTGTCCTTACTTTGTCTTTCTTTTTTTTTTTTTTTTTTTTTTTGAGACAGGGTCTCACTTTGCAGTTCAGGCTGGCCCTGAGCTCACCATGTAGCCCCCAGGTAAACCTCGAATTCAGCAATCCTCCTGTCCCTGCCTCCCGAGTGCTGGGATTACAGGCGTGAGCCACCATGTCCAGCATTGTGGTATGCGGTATTGATTGTTGGTGGGCGTGTCTCCACGCCCAGCATTATATGTGGTTACCGGGGATCGAACTCAGGACCTTGCGCTTGCGAGGCAGGTGCCAGAACCACTGAGCTAACCCTCCGGCCCAGTTGCCCATCTTTCTTGTCCACATGGTTGAGGTCTGTCCTCAGAGACACGGGTCTCTTCCTGCATGTGGCTCTGTGGCCGGGGCTCTAGGTCTCCAACGTGGACCCAGAAAAGTCTGGTGATCCTAGAGTAGCGATGTGAACCAATTAGAAACAGAAGGCCCAAACCTCAATCCAGTAGTACCTTATTTATCATATAATGCCAACGCTATAATTAAACCTGAATATTGAGGTTTTAGTTTAGAAAAAAAGCCTCATATGCTATAAGAAAAAATACAGTAACAGAGTGTTCAGGATGCAGACAGCCTACTGCGGCAGGTGTGTGTGCCACTGGCTCACTCTCCCACCTCCGACTCCTCGATGCAGACCCGGTATAGGGGTGGAGAAGGCTGGGAGCTGCCCGCTCCCTCCCGCCCCTACCTGATGGTGACGTCAGCCTGGATCCCATACAGCTTCTGCTCTAGGGCCTTCCGGAAGGACATCAGCGTGTGCTCTGGAGCCAGCTGGGAAGCAGAGGGGAGGGAGTCTGAGTCAGTGGATTCGGCGGCCCCAGGGTAATACTGCCCGCACTGGAGCGCTGGGTAGGCTGAGTTCTAATTCCAGCTCCTGCACCAAGTAGTTGCCAGCCTGGGCGCCCACTCAGTTTCTCTGAAGTTGAGTTTCCTCATCCGTTACATCATGTCTACCCCGCAGGTCCCCTCTCTGGGGAGAGGGGTGCTTAGTATGGACAAACACAAATGCCTGGCACGAAGCTAGCACTGGTAAATAGCCACTCTGAATATCATGTCACTCCTGCTGTACCCCAGGCTCAGAGCGAGATACTGGCAACAGGCGGCCTTTTTCACAGCTTGGTGGCTCTGTGGCAGCCTTGGGCAGGGTGAAGTGACAAGTCCCTCTTGGTTATACCCTGAGTGTAGACCAGAAGGAGGTGCTGGAGGGAGAGGGGAATGTCAAGGGGCTTCAGGGGACGGTGAGAGCCCTCGTCCGTGCAAACAGGGGGTGCTCTCCCTGTCGGCGGCCACCTGGCTTAAAAACCCCTAGCGCAGCGCTTACACAGAGAAAGTACTTCATAAATGGCACATGAACCAGAGGATCCTAACTCAGTCTAGACTCTGTGCTAACTAGCTTTGTGACCGGGATGCGTTCGCCCTCCGGTGGACCTGTGTCCCCATCTGCTCTTGTGGATACGCACTCACTGCTCTTTTGAGGATCCTTAGGCTGGAGAGTGGGTTCCCTGTGGTCTGAGACACTGCCATACCCCCTGCCGCCATTAGGGGTCAGCACTAACCTAGACATTGGTTAAGACAAGGAACCAACAGGAAGTAGGACAGGGAGCAAGGAAGAAGTGCTCACCAGTGGAAGGGTGGGGTGTAAGGGGTCCCCAGGCAGTTGTCATGCCCACCTTCCCCTCCTCTGGCCACACTGTCCGCCAGCTCAGTACACCCCTCCTCTGGGAGACAGGGTGGAATCAGCGAGCCAGGGGAAAGCAAGGGCTTTGGGAGAGAATGAGGAATAATCCAATTTCCCACTGGACCACCTGGCCTTGTTTTCTTTAGCTATGAAACAGGTTCGTGTTATCCTCTTCCTAAGAGAAAACAGGTGTCAGAGAGCCTAGGCCAGAGCCTGGAACACCGCAGGGACTCTAAATCCGAGTCCCTTTCCTTCCCTTCCGAGCAGACCAGCCTGCAGGACGTGCCGTCTGCCCCCACCGTGAGAGCCCAGTCCCTAGAGTAGAGGGGCTAGGGAGCTCCCACCCACATGTGCCTGGCCAGCGGCTGTTCAGGTGCCAGCATCCCTTCCCACGGGGTGGCAGCCACAGAAGGGCACCTGGAAGGAGCACAGAAGGGCTACGGAGACCCTGGGGGTGGGCTAGCAAAGCGTTTGGGAGTGGACGGTCTGTTTCCTGGAAGCTTCTCAGCACCGCTGAGATCCCTCAGGGTCAGGTGTTGGTCTCCTAGAGCTGTGGGAGCCTGGCCTCCCCTCGCCAGTTCCAGGGCTCCGGGCAGGTTCTCCAAACATGCGGCAGTTCAGGGGTGAATTCTCAACCCGTCCCAGAGCTTGCGCCCACCTCAAGTGTCAGAGGGGCGGGGTCTTCTGGCAGGACCGGGTGTGTGGGCATGTGGATGATGCTGAGAGGGCAGGAGACATGGCTGTGACTCCCCACTGTGCACCTAGTCCCCCTCAGTGCGGGAGTGTGTACAGCAACAACTCTCGGGCCCACAGCTACAGACAGGATGTCTCAGACTCGCTGCGGAGTTGGAATCCACAGACAAGCACCGGAGGACCCATGTACACATACAGCGTGGCCCAGATATGCGTGTGATTATGAGGACAGGGTGGGGAGGGCCAGGCTGGCTCCTGTAAAGCCACTTCTAAGAAGGTGCTTTTATAGGAGTAGAGTGGGACAGAGGAACAGAGGATGGGAAGGGTAGGGGCAGGAGAATGGGAGAGGTTGGTGAATAGATACAATTAGAGTTAGATAAGAATAGTTCTGGTATTCTATGAACATAGAGTGACTATGATAAATTATAATTTACTGTATATTCCAAAACAGAAGAAAGAAAAACATTTTTTGTATGAGCCGGTACTGGGGACTGAATCCAGGTCCTTCACCCTGAGCTACACCTCCAGCTCTTTTATTTTGAGACAAAGTCTCATTAAGGTGCTAAGTTGCTCAAATTCGCCATCCTCCTGTATTAGCCTCTCAGAGAACAGAGGATTTTGAATGTTCCCAAAATGATGTAATGATAAACATGTGAGATAATGCTAATTATCACAACTGATCATTATATAGATGTGTATGGAAATACATGGTGCTCCATGTATATGTACACTACATATCAATTAAAGCAAATAAGTTAATTCTAAAATAATTGCCATAAAGATGCAGCCAGTCAGATGGACAAGGTGAGAGAGTCTATAGGACAAATGACTCAGTTGATTCACAAATAGCAAAAAGGACAGAAGGCAGAGGACTGTTAGGGACTAAAAGATACTTAGGAGACATTCATCAACCAGACAGTCTATATAGATATCATGTGGATCTTGATTCTTAGCAGCTCAACAACAACTATATAAAGATATTTGCCAGACAACAGAAGAAAATTCAACATAGATCTGATGTTAGATAATACTAAGGTCTTATTGTTAATTTGGGTGAGTAGATATAATAGTATTGTGGTTAAATTTAACCTTATGGTTAGAGATACATACTGAAGTATGTATAGATAAAATGATAGGTCTTCTTAGCAGAGAAAGAAAAAGTAGGGGGACCACTAAAGCAAGAATTTCCAAATGTCAATAAATGTCGAAAACACACTGAATTTTTTATATGGTGCTTCATTTTATTATATGCTGAATTATTCTTTTCATTTCTGTGTATGTTTGAAATTTTTCTGCTAAAGAAACAGTCCTTTCTGGGCCCAATTCCTTCCGACTTCTGCCCTCTCTCCTGCTCTGGCAGATGCCTCCAGAGCCAGTGCGATGGGTGGCCCACCCCCAAGGCGGGGCCTGCCTTCCTGGGAAGCCCTTTTCAGTTCTCACAGGAGCCAGCAACATACGTGTCCCTAAAACTCAGGCTCAGAGGGGACTGGTGATTCCCCAAGACAGGCAGCATGTGGCAGAAGTGGACCCGAATCCAGATTTTGGTGGCTAACTCTGGCAGGTACCAGGGCTGTGGTAGGGTTTGATGGGAGGGTACCAGGGTCCACTTTGGGGCCATAGTCCTCCCTAGAAAATAGTGACCACCACATGGAACAGGGAAGGACCTACAGCCTCATCAGATACATCCTATTTAATCTTTTTTTCTTTTGGTGCCAGAGATCAAACCCAGAGCTTCACAAAGGCTAAGCAAGCACTCTACCACTTAGCTCAGACATATCCTTTCCAAACAAAGTCTCTGTGTTGCCCCCTGACTCCCTGAACTCTAAGGGCACCTTGAGGGCCCAGGTCCTTTTTCTCCCAACAGACACCAAACTCAGGAAGTTTCCAAGCGCCCCTGAGAGGTGGGAACAGTACTGCCCCTACTGAGAAGCAAGGGTTCAAGGTTTTTGAGGTGCTATCCTTGGGCAATTCACATGTGCCAGTTCCTGCTTCTGCAGCCAGCAGTCTTGCTCTTCCCATGGCACAGGGTGAGGGAACGAGGCCCAAGGAAGATAGCAACTGTCTGTACCTCACAATGAGAAGGCCCTGGCCGTCTGCCCAGGCATCAGAACAGGGTGCTAACTTTGACTTTGTCCTCTCTTCCCCATTCAGTCTGTTCAGCTGTCTTCCCGTGAGCAGCTGACTGAGCTGTGTCCCAGCTCTCCTGCCTCATGGCCGTACCACTCTTCTGTTACTTGTCACTCCGTGGCCTGACTGTCTCCTGCCATCTGTCACAGCCTCCGCCCTCAGCCGGCAGCTCTCCCCTGGCCTTCTTACCCCAAGAGCTGTGTTAGGCTGACCTCTTCTGGACATCTGGAGGTCTTGGGACACCTACATGCTCTTCAGGATGCGGTCCTGTCCAGGCTCACCCGGCCTTCGCACCAGTCCTTCCATACATCTCCCAAGAGCTAATAATGATTCTTGTTTTTAGAACATGTCATCCTCATTTGCCAACAAATCCTCCCTGGAATGGCAGATGCATCCCCTACCCTGTCTGTTAGGATCCTCAGGTGGCACTCACCATGGGGGCCCCGCGATGGCCGATGAGGGCAGGCTTGGGGCCCAGGTCCTTTTTCTCCATGATGCAAGGAGAGGAGATGGTGAGAGGGGCCAAGTAGAGGACAAAAACCACGGTGAAGAAGGTGCAGAGAATGGTCACCTGGGAAGCTGCAGACACGGACTGTCAGCACCTCCTGCAAGCCACTTGGCACTGCCAGGCCAAGTACCGGCCTGGGTTGGCCAGGGTGGGAGGCAGGACCAGGTAGTCTGTACTACTCTTGCTAGGAAGCCATGCCCACGTTCAGATCACATTTGTGCAGTTACAGACACGGACACTTGGAGCAGTAGAGTTCAGGGCTGACAGAGGCTACAAACTTCACTCTGAGCCAGACCCCATGCTGAGGTCGGAGGCCTCCTCGCCCAGGACACCCAGGTAGAGCCCCAGCTGGGGCAGGCCAAGCTGGCCTTGGCACTGTTGGGGACAAGAAGGGCGGGCCTTCCCAGTGGTACTCACAGGACCGCTCTGCGCGGGCGAACTGTCCTGCCACAATCCAGGAGAGCATCGTGACGGCAGCCAGGGCTCCCAAGTGCAGGAACGGTGATGTGCCCTGCATATGGGAGGAGGCAGGAAGGCCCTGCTGGGACTCCCATCCCTGTCCAAGTCAGGCCACCAGTATAGTGACAGTCCGCCCTACCCACAGGCAAGCAACCTCATCTCTGCCCACGAGCTGAGCCTGCTGGGAATCCGGTCACCCTGGGCTGTAGCATCTTCCTAGCCTCTCTCTTGCGGTATGAACCTGGAGCCTTCTCTCTCCCTTGCTGGGCCTTGGTGTAGAGAGGAAGCCTCCCCACCTGCACCACACTCACCTGCAGGGAGATCAGCAGCACCTCCCACTCGTCCTCCCACAGCTGGGCCACTGCTGACATGGCCACCACCGTGGAGGCCAGGATGACCATCAGCCCGATCTGGAGGGGAAAGCAGCAGAGAGAGGGTCGGAGCAGTGTGAGGGCCGCACTGTACCTGAGGAGGAGGACAAGGAGAGCCCAGGAGACAGACATGGGGAGAGATGGAGAGAGCAGGACAGGCAGGGGAAGCAGGCTGGCGGGTAGAAGGAAAGTGACCTGCGTGGGCTGAAGGGCAGCGGTGCAGGGAGAGAGGGGCCGCCAGGGGCAGGCCAGACCCGAAGGAAGGGACAGAGCACAAGAGAAGGAAAGTTGCACAGATGAGAAGGGGCTGGGAAACCCCCAGCCAAGGGTCTCCCTGAGCCACCCAGCCGCCACTTCCCACAGAAGCAAAGGGTGAGACAGGCTCTCCAACCCAGGCTCTGCTCGGGGTCTGGCTTCTGCTGTGTTATGGGGCCGCCTTCCGCAGCTCCTGCTGAAAACCAGGCGCACAGCTTTGACGGAGGACCAAGGGAAAGCTTCAGGGACAGATTTCTTTGGGGACACATGGCACCAGAAACCCTCAACCAAGTAAAATGAAGCTTAGATTTCTTGTTACCCAGCTCCTAGCACTAACCCCAGGAGCCCTGGCTCCGCCTCTCCCCTCGCCCCCCTCCTCTCCAGGCCTGCTCCCTCAGCCCAACCACCCCTGTACCCGGGCATCCCAAAGCCCGTGCTCTTCACAAGGCTCAGGCTGCACACATTACCCTCTGGTTTCTCAGACTGCTCACCTCCCTGCTCCCACCAAGCTGTTCTGCCGGAAAGTCCTCGCGCCCCCACCTCGTCCCACGAGCCTCTTCCTGGCGGCAGCACTCTGAGAGCTTCCACCGACTGAGAAAGGGCTGAGTGGACTTTCCAGACATGAGGGCAGAGACGGAGCTATCTGCCTTTGCTCGCCGCTAGGCAGGGAAGATGAATTCTTGCCTGAGATTAAGTTTTCCTTTGGGGACTTATTAGTTCAGCCCACTGGCATGGAAACAAGTGTCTCCCTAAGAAACAGTTAACAGGCTGAGAAAAGCGAAGGCCTTAATGGGCTGTGACAAGGCCACGCAGCTGTGGACCTCAGGTGTACACTCCTGACATACCACGCGAGGTCCTGTCTTCTTCATTTTACACCCAGGAACAAGGCCCTTCGCTAGCCTCACAGCTTTTAAGGGGCAGGTCTAGAAACAAACAGCCTCTGCCCATCTCGGGTCAGGATGGAGTCAGGGAGGTGAAGATCTCTGGCAGGCTCCTCCCAATCCTGAGGACCCTTTCCTGCGCACCCAGCTGACATCTCTCCTCCCACTTTCCCTCCACGTATCTGCCCTCTGGGGCCAGGGAAGCAGTGAGCATCCCTGAAGGGTCCTTTCTGAGTACATAACTGGGAAAATACATGCAATAAAACCAAATTCCTCACAGTCCTAATACAACCCAACTTTCATCACCTCCAAGTTTTATAGTTGCTGCAATGCTCAGCAGTATTACTGCATGTTCAGCGAGGGGTTTCCTCCCACCATCGTGTCCGCAGGCCACAGTGATAGGCTGACTTGCAAAACATGCCCCCATTCTTACATCTAATTGCCGAGGATGGGCCACATCATAGAGCCCTAGAAACAGACCGTGTCCTCCTCCGAGATTGTGGTGTGTTTGTTTTCTGTCCTGCTGGAGCAACAGTTTATGATGGCAATAGGCTGGGTGGAGAGGCAGTGGGATGTTCATTCATTCGATCAGTTGTTCATTCAATGAGTCTTGCCTGAGGGTTAGGACCAGGAAGCAGCTGGAACCAATTCTTGCAGGGGAATAATGGGATGGCCTCTTGGGGGTATCTGGGTTCTGGGATTCCAATGACAGATAGTGGCCCAGCATACAGGTCCAAATCCTGGCTCTATGCATTTGGGAAGGGGACCCTCTCTAGGGCGTTTCCGTGAGCTGGGACACGGGGACAGTAAGTGTCTACCTGGAAGGGAGAAGATAAATGAGAAAATGCATGAAGCACTTAGCACAGAGCCTAATGCTTGTTCCCTGTGTCCTCAGCCAAACAGGGTTATGTGCAGGATGGATAGAACAGTGTGACTGTGCCTCCTCGAACTGCTGGAGGGAGAGAGGCTGGACACCAGGAAGAACTGTGGGGCCTGGGCCAGTCATTGAAGAAAAGTCCTCATTCACCAGAAGGCTGATGAAGTGGGCATTGCGGGAGTAGGCAGAGGTGTGGAGCCATGAGGACCAGCCCAGCTCAGTCTGGCCCCTCACATGGCCAGGAAACAGCCCACACTGTCATCTGGCTTCGGCATGGGTCACTGACAGACCTTCCGCTGCGCAGGCCTCAGCAGCCACTGCTGCCTCTACAGCAGGAAAGGCAGGAAATGACAGATGGAAGCAGTGCAAGCGCTCAGGCTATGACAGGGTGTTTGGGAGGTGAGGGTGTGACCAGCACCCCAGAAGGTGGCATCTGAGCTGATTTTGGGGGGTAGTGTGGCCAAAATGGACAGCTCAGGACAGGGTTTCCTGTTTACCACCCACAAAGCCTCAATCTTCCCTCCTTCCTGGCTCTGAACTTCTCCTGGAAGCTCACTGTGCTTTGGGAGGGGTGGTTCTGGGAGATAGGAGCTCTGGGTGACTGGGGAAGAGGAAGGTCCCCAGGGTGCTCTCAGACTCACCCACAGAACCAGGCCCAGCCAGATGGCTGCCTCCCTGCCATTCTGAGTATCTCCATCTGCTGTTTCTCAGGGCTCAGGGGAACCAGGGACTCAAAATACAGGTCATGATTAAAATACCATAAAAGTGCAGGCTTCGAAGCAACATGATACTGGTTTAAGACCAGAGAGAAAAATGAGTAAAAAGTTCAGAAATAGCTCTGAATATATTAAAATATATAGTACATGATCAAAGTAGCATCTCAGATTAGAGAGGAAGGCTGGCTTACTAGGTGGAGACAGCTGGGGATGCTGGGAAGCCATCTATAAAGAACTAAGTAAGATCACACTATGTCCCAAATAACTTCTAAAAATGATTTTAAAAATTTCAAAGTTAAAAGAAGTGAAAACACATAACTACCAAGTAATGCCACAGAGAAATTTTATATAATTTCAGAATGGGAAAGTCCTTTCCAAGTTTGACAAAAAACCCAGGGGCCATAAAAAGAGGTGAGAAATTCAAGTACTTAGTGATTTTTAAAAATCCCTATGGCGGGCCAGAGGGTTAGCTCAGTGGTTCCAGTGCCTGCCTCGCAAGTGCAAGGTCCTGAGTTCAATCCCTGGTAACCACATACAATGCTGGGCGTGGAGACTCACGCCCACCAGCAATCAATACCACATACCACAGTGCCAGGTGTGGTGGCTCACGCCTGTAATCGCAGCACACGGGAGGCAGAGACAGGAGGATTGCTGAGTTCGAGGCTTGCCTGGACTACATAGTGAGCTCAGAGACAGCCTCAACTACAAAAGCGAGACCCTGTCTCAAAAAAAAAAAAAATCCCTACGGCACAAATATAATAAGCAAAGTCAAAAGATGAATGAAAAACTAGAAAAAGTTATCTGCAGTTCATCAGCCAAAAGGCCCATTTCCAAATATATTAAGAGCTCCTGCAAATTAATAGGCAAAGAGCAAATCCCACAGCAACAAGGGCAAAAGCTATGAAGACATTTGTGAGAGAAGAAAACACAAATGACTCAACCCTATGAAAAAAGCCAAATTAACTCATCATAAGGGAAATGCAAATTAAATTATAATGAGGAACACCAGCACCCATCATATTGGCAAAGGTGAGGAATTCAGCTAATACTGTATAGATGAGCGTGTTTTTATAGGGATGGCCAGACATTGCCAAGGGAGCATGCATTAGTGGCTCTTGGGGCCAACTGGCAAGATCAAAATGATAGAGTATACATTCTTTACTGAAAACCTTCTCACCCAGGACACTGCCACACTGCTCTGGTGAAGAATTGAAAGCAATGGGGCTATTGATTAGAGTCACCCGGAGGGGCCAGCTGGAGACCTCTGGAATTAGGGACTGTCTAGAGCAGGGAGCAGGAGTAAGTGAGGGCATCCACTGTATGCCCTCAGTATACTAACAAGGAGATGCTGGAAGCATTTGTTAAGAGGCAAGGCACAGGGTGAGCTGGGCTATTCATGTTTAAAGGAAATGTTTCACGTACATTTTTCTGAACAGGCTTTAGATATCTCTGGAAAGACAATAGGAGGACTTCCATGTACCCTTTTTTCTGAACCACATCAATGTATTACATGGTCAGAAATGAATTAAACAAACCAAAGAATTAAGATTCCTTAGGATTTCAGAATACATGACAGAAGTTTGGAAACAGAATGTATCTGTAGAACTTCCAAATCCTTGTTCATGCTTCTATCTATAGAGCCCAAGATAGCCTCTCTCACACTGTGATCCCCAGGAGGGGCTAGGGCAGAGGAAAGCACACCTGGCCCCCAAGAGCTGGCAGCGGGCAGAGGAGGGGACGTGACTGCATTGATCTACCACCTCCAGCTCTCTCAGAGGCTCTACAGGCCCTTCCACTTGGATGAAGCCAGTGTGACCTAGCCTGCTGAGAGCTGGGCAGAACCCCAGGAAGTGACCACAGCGTGTGCCAGCCCCACCTAGAGTGCCAGCTGGTGCCATGCTTTCAAGTGTCAGCTTTGCAGCTGAGAGAAGAAAGTGCTTCACCAAGGGAGGTGCGGAAGCCCATAGGAGACCTCAGAGTGGAGTGACCAGAGGGAGAATGGTAGGATGGGACCAGGGGCTGCTTGCTGCTCTTTACCCTGCAGACTTTAGTCACCTGGGTCTGGATCCTGAGCTCCCGACCTACGGTAACCGACCTCAAAGCCCACCTGTCTCCTGTACTCCCATTGTTCACAGTAGCTCCTCCTCCACACAGCCCACGCCAAGGTCACCCGCTCCTGTTCCCCTTCCAGTCTGGGCCCCACTTCTAGCTGAGAGTGAGTGCTTTCCTTTGGAGTCAGTCTGACCCCATCTCATGGACTAATGATTGTTTGTGAACACTTCTGCCCCTCCTAAACAGCATGTCCACCTCGGGCCTGGCTCTGGAAACAGAGATGACTCAGCTCTCTGCCATGGCCCAGTGCTCCTGAGAAAGAAGGGCTGCCATGGTTAGGTTCACAGCACCTCTGTGCCCCTGAAAGCAGAGCAGGCACTGGAGACTCACATGCGACACCAACTGTGCAGTAAGGCTTTGCCATGTATAAAGCCTGCTCTGGGTATAGGTGTGGCCTGGGGTAAGGTGCCAATTCTAGCCTGCAAGGAGCACCAGACCAGAACAGGTTGGAGCCGGCGAGCCAGATGGACATTAAAAACACAGATGCTTGAAATGTAGCAAAGGAGCCTGTAGCGGCTGGAGCCCAGGGAGAGAAGGCTGTGCAGACACAGGGAGAAGCAACAGGAAGGGCGTCCGAAGAGCGAGTGAAGGCAGGGATGGAGATGTCTCATGTGGCAGAGGCGGAGGTGGCTGTCCCATGACAAGAACGTGGAGATGTCAACAGCGCCCTATCATGGTGGGTAGGGGAGCCACCCACCATGGGTCAGCACTGGGTCACCCTGGGAGCCATGAAAGAGGTTTTAAGGAAATCATTTCACTGGATTGGGGTTTTACAAAGAGCTCACCGAAGAGCAAAGAGGAAAGAGAAATGTGAGGCTGCAGTAGGCCAGGGCTACAAGATGAGCCATGAACTGTGCTGGTTCAGCACGAGGCTACGGAGTTAGAATCCCAGACCTTCATTTGCAAACAGGGAGACTGGGGCAAATTATGCAACCTCTCTGTACCTTGGCGGTTCTGCCTGCAAAGTGGGATAGTGACAGTGCCTGGCTGCTAGACAGACAGGAGTGAATATAGGCCAGGCTGTGGGCAGTGTGTGGTGTGAGCCACCAGGGCAGCCATAGCCAGGTCCCCGGGAGGATGGTGAGTCCGGCTCTTCCTCAGCCCCAGGAAGTGACCACAGCGTGTGCCACAAATGACTCAACCCTGTGAAAAATGCCAAACGTAATTCATTATAAGGGAAGCCCCAGCAGCAACCCCAGTAGGAGCCCTTACCTTGTGCAGCCAGTGAAGGTTCATTTGCTGCCCCACGACGATGTGACATAGTGCCAGCACCTGAGGAGGGGCCCCAGGGTGGCAGTCAGACCCCACGTGTGACCCAGCTTAATCCAAAACAGAGCCAAGAAACAATGGGATGGGAATAATCAGCTTAGCCTAGTCCAACCCAGCCCAAGCCTGGCTTTCTTATAGTTTATAGCCTCCAGGCTCCTTCTCAGATCTTTCCTTCAAGAAGACCTTGAACCTGCTATACTTGGAACGGCCAACTTAATTCATCAAGTGTAGGGATTCTGAGACAGGTTTAAGCCCCATAGTAGACTCCCATCCAGAATGGGGCAAGCCTGAGTCTGAGCAAAGTATCAGGAGCAGAGTTGCTGGCGGAGGCAGGACGCAGGGGGATGTAGGAGCTGAGATGGCTTTCGCCAGGCTGGAGGAGTCAGCTGGGGGAGACTGGCAAAACAAGTAACTGCTCACCTTGGAGGACCCAGATCTCAAGATGCACCAGTGCCAACTTCCTATTTAGGCCGGAGCAGGGCCTCCGATAGCCTGTCACTGGGAAAGTTTCCCTCCCCACCAGGAACAAGGCCACCTGAACCTCTGGGACCGCCCCACATACCAGGAGACCTGCAATGTATGTGAAGGCAGTGGCTGTGGTCACAAGGATGGGCACAGACCAGTCGCTCCAGTAGCCCATGCGGTTGTAGAGGTACCTGTGGGATAAGAAGGGCAAAGATCAGGTCTCCCCTAGGCCACTGCCACACCCAGGAGCCTGGACGGTCTCAGCTCTCACCCAGCTGCAGCTAGCCAGACCACAGGACCTGGGCTATGCCTGTCCCATAATGGTACTCAGCACTTCTGCATCATCAGTCCTGCCTGTGCCAGGTAGATACCCAGGGCCCAAGAAGCATAAAGAAAAAAAGAATAGCTCTAATGTCCAGAAGTAGCTACTACCAAGACCACACTGGACTGCATCCCCAGGGTCCTGCACACCTACGCATCTGTGTGGACAGCAGAGCTGGGACCCCACTGCACATGAGAGTGGCCAGGAGTGTGGCTTTGGGTGAGACACATATACTGGGCTCAGGACCCTGCTCTGTCTCTTACTGGCTCTCAACACAAGTTTTTACTGATGTTAGTGAAAGTGTTGGTAAAATTTTCTTGATATGTACCAGGAATTGAACTCAGGACCTTGTGCTTACAAGGGAGGTGTGGTGCCACCGAGCTAAATCCCCAGTGGAAATGTGACTTTAAAAAAAAACAGCCATGTGATATA
Source organism: Thryonomys swinderianus (assembly GCA_004025085.1). NCBI lineage: Eukaryota > Metazoa > Chordata > Mammalia > Rodentia > Thryonomyidae > Thryonomys > Thryonomys swinderianus. Next base: position 34,706 of record PVIC010012453.1, read on the forward strand.
TTGACTTCATGTACGTTATATAGTCAACTTCCTATTAATGGCATTTCATAACTTCTAATCATTCTCTATTACGACAACACAAAATCTGTACCTATCTTTTTATATTTCTGAGTATTCCCTTAGGCTAGATTCCTGTAATGGAATTAGAGAATTCCTATAAATAGAAATAAGTTCAAAGGGAATGACTGTTAGGAGGCTCCTGATAGACACACTTAGCTGCTCTCCACAAAGACAGCACCACTTCTACCTTCCTTTACAGGTAGGCAAATGGAGGCTCAGGAGAGGCAGCAACTTGCTCAAGGCTGTTAAGAGAATCTGAGTCAACACTAGGCCATGCCAGCCTGCTACCATGCTGGCCCATGGCACAAGGTTGGGAGGGGACACTAGTAAAAACCACAGGGGGCATCTGCCTCCTCTACTCTGTCCCTTGACCCTCCCACTCAAAGTCCAGGCTGAGTACTTAGCTCATCTTACAGCACAGCTGGGGAAACCGAGACCCATAGAGGAGCAAGACTTGTAACTATTCCCAAAAGATGCTCTGGTCCCATTTGTTTCTTAAGTGCAACCACTTTGGCAAGGGGCCCTTCAGGAAAGCAACAGCCAGACACCTTCCCTGTCTTCCTCCATCCCACTCCACTGACCTCCTGGGTCTTGCTCACATCTTTGTACTGCATGGACTAACCCCAGTTGCTCCTGAGGCCACAGTAGGCCCTCCTGAGCCCCAAGACCAAGCCCCAGGAAAGGTGCCAGGCCAAGGAGCTACAGGTCCCAGGCAGGCCTTTCCCTGCAACATCCTTGACAAGGCAGGCACCTGTCCTCTGATGAGTCTTCAGTGACAGGGAGCTCCCTCGGGAATGTGGGGTAGCTCTGTGGACAACACAATGCAGCCAGTCAGGCTCAAGTCTGACCCAGATCTGCCTGTATCTCACTGTGTGACGCATGAAGGCTATTTAACCTCCCTGTACTTTGTTCTGCTCTCAGTATGTGTTTCTGGCCCTGACTGATTATATGGCCATGGATGAGTCCTGTCTCTCTTTGGGCCTCAATTTCTCTATCTGTCCCATATTACCCTCTGGTTTAGCAGAACTCTCCAGGGCCTGCCATCAAGAAACAGTAAGAATGTTCCCATTATTCACAATAGTACCTGAGCTTTGCACACCTACAGGAATGAGTAAATGATTTATGGTATTTAATAAAGGCCATCACTGGGACTTGGCTGGCCTTCAGTTCATTTTGCTGGGCTGCTGTGGGGGCAGGGGTGGGACCGCAGCATATCCTCTACTGTGCTTGTCAGTGACTGGCATAGCCTGGTGCTGGAGAATGTGGACGCCTGACACTAAACAGATTCTAGGATTCGCACAGAGTCCCAGAACCATGGCCCAGCAGGATCTAAGCCCTAGGAAATCTGTACTTTTACATCACAGCCACCTTCCAGCTGGAGAGCTGGTCTCCCGGGATGCAGCGCCCTAAGCAGTGCAGCCCTCAGCCCTCCTGTGCCCCTCATCCCAACTTCCACTCAGAACGACCTGGTGAGATCAGAGTGGCCTCATTTTACAGAGGAAGAGGGAGACTCAGAGCACGCCGATGACCTGTCCATGGCCACACTGACTGGAACTTCTGATCAGCACGGGATAAGGAAGAGCAAGCTCCTTGGCTCCCAAGCTCTAACTGGCCCCCACCCGGCTGTATGACCAGAATCTCAGGCAAAGAAAATGTTCCCACGAGCATTTGTCTCATGGCCTCTCACTGTTTAATGAAAGGCAGGCAATGGAGAGGGAAGAAGAGATGGTGCCCTTCTGTCCCAGGCGCCTCCCTCCAGAAGCCCTGCCCTTGGACCTGAGCTGCCCACAGAGGAGGCTGAATTGTCCCAGACTGTGGCATCTGCCAGCCTTGATCAGGAGGACTAGGAGCAGGGGCCACTCCTTTGCTGAGACCTTGGTCTGTGGGACCTGGAGGGTTTGGGGGTTTGTTTTGACAGGGTCTTGCTATATAGTCCAGACTGGCCTTGAACTCACAGGGTAACCCAGGCTGGCCTTCTATCCCAGGCTCCCAAGTACTGGGATTACAGGTGTCCACTGGCTTGGGCCCTGCAGTTTTTGTCTACAAAGCGGGTGACTGAGGTCCCCATCCTAGGCAGAGTGCGGCCCCATCTCTCACTCCTTATTTCTATGTGTGGAGTAGGGAGGTGCTCCCGTCCCTGTCTCTTCAGGACACTCTGCAGAATAATTTCACCTTTGCAAATCCTCAGGCATTTCAGGAACCAGCACGAAGTTCTACAAGCCCAGCTGGCCCAGCCAGCGCCAAGGCTCATCCTCAAGCTGACCCCTCTGAGAAGTCTCCCAAACCCACGAGTGGCCCAGGCAGACGCTCAGGTAACCTTGCTCGGATGGCAGCAGCCCTGCTGGTCGACCTGGAGGACAGGCTCACATGCAAGACCCCGGGTCCCACCCACTGGGTGCCAGGGAGCCCTGGCCACTCACCAGTTGAATTCATCGTAGTCGTTATGGACTTCCCACCAGAAGTAGAGCCAGGCGAGTGTGAGGCCAAAGGTGAAGGTGAGCAGAAGGAACCAGAGGCGCTCCCACTGGAAGAACAGAGGGCCAGAGGGGTCAAGCGGGGAGGGGTCTCTCAGGCCATCTCCGCCCAACCAGGAATCTCCCCCACTCCTCTGTCTGGCCAAACTTGCCTGGCAGAATCACTGCCCTTTTTTGTACTAACAAGGAATGAAGGCACAGAGTGGGGAAGTAACTTGTCCAACAACACAGAGCCCAAATCACAGAATAGTGGGGAGCCAGAAATAGAATCAGGGTCCATCCCAGATATGTGCTCTTTTAGCTGCCATATGAGGCCATTTCACTATGTGCTGGCCTCCCATTCTGGCAGAGTTCCCCATTCTGATGATGGTCCCCCAGGATGGGGACTGAGGCTGCTTCTACTCGGGAGTAGAGAGACCCTGGCTAGGCAGGGGAGCCCGGAAACCACTAACCAGAGAATGGTGGGGACTGTTGGGGGAGCAGCTAGGCCATGGAGCTGGCCCACAAAACCACATCTGTGCCAGCACCTTTCTTCTACCACCCATCCCCAATCTGGCTGGCCAGGCACCCCAGGTATAGTGCTTCAAAAAGTTTCTTCTGTTGTGTCCAATTTTTTTTGTTCTTCCTTCCTCCCCCCAGTAACTGAGTATCCCACTCCAGCCCTTGTGCTTGCTTGCAAGGTAGACATGGTACCACTAGAACCCTGACACCCCCACACACCTTTTTTGGAGATAGGTCTTGCTTTGCAGTTCAGGCTCACTATGTAGCCCAGGCAAACCTTGAACTCAGAAATCCTCCTGCCCCTACCTCCCAAGTGCTAGGATTATAGGCGTGAACCACCATGCCTAGCACTGTGGTGGGTGGTACTGATTGCTGGGGTCGTGTGAGTCACCACGCCTAGTATTATTGTATGTGGTTACAGGGATCGAACTCAGGACCTTGTGCTTGCTAGGCAGGTACGGGAACCACTGAGCTAAATCTCCCATCTGTTTTTATTTTTTTGAGACTGGGTCTTGCTATGTAGCTCAGGGTGGTCTTGAACTCACTATGTAGTTGAACTCACTATGTAGTCTAGGCTAGCCTCAAACTCATGGGGATTCTCCTGCTTCAGCCTCCCAAGTACAAGAATTACAGGTGTTTGCCACATCTGCCTCATCCAGTTCTTACTTGCTCCTAATAGTCCTGTTTCCTGCAGTCTACCAGGAAGTTCCCAGGCCAACTTTATTATCTGGGTCTCCCAGTGACTGAGCCATGTTCCTGCAGTGAATGCTTTCTGGAAATGTCATGTCTGAGCTTGGCAGCCCCAAGCCCACTCCAATAGCCTAGCTCGATCTCTGTGCTCGCAGCCCCACCCCATCCCCAGCTCCCAAACAACTCTGCCAAACCTGGGCCTCTGCACCCCTAGCTAACCCCTCAGGGAGTTCCTCCTCCACCAGAGGCCCTTCCTCCCTGCGGCCATCCCCGGGTGAACCCTATCTCCTCTTGCACCTCTCCAGCTGGCACAGAGCCCACAGTTCCAAAACCAACTCGATGAAGCAGTCTCCCTGCTACATATAGCACAGTGAGAGACCTGGGCAGCTTCACATTCCCAGGCGGCTCAGAAAATCGAGTTGGAAATGACTCGTGCACGAGGAAGTGCCCCTTCTCCTCCTCTGGCACGAGCGCGCTAACCCACAGGTTTCACTGGATGCCACTCACTGCTCAGGAGCCCATGGGCCTCCATGGACGGACTACAGTGCTGGTGGCTACCTGTCCACAGCCACCTGCTGGCTGTCTCAGCAGGATGGGGCCTCTGTTGTCTGCCTAGAAGACAAGGCTCTGCAAGGGCCCCGTGAGGGGTAGACTCACCCCAGCATGAGAGGCTCTCAGGCAAGTAGCCCGGAGGTCAAGAAGAACAGGGCATTTTCTGTGCGTTACGGGAAGATATCCTGTGGCAGGTATGATACAGGACCTAGGACAGTGCTGACAGGTGATTAGGAGGACTGAAGGCATCCCAGATGAGGGGACAGCCCATAGCAGCCTGGGCCCCTGTGCTCCATGGGCCACTGTCTTCACTTGGCCAGATACTTACAGTGGGGCAGGAGAGGGCAAGAATGAGAAGTTGTGCTGAGCATGGTGGTGCATGCCTGCAATCCCTGCACTTTGGAGGCCGAGGCAGGAGGATCACTGCAAGCTTGAAGCCAGCCTGGGCTCCATTGTGAGTTTAAAGCAGGGAGACTCTATCTCAAAAAAAAAGCAGCTGGGGCCGGAGATTTAGCTCAGTGGTTCCAGTGCCTGTCTCACAAGCACAAGGCCCTGAGTTTGATGCCGGTAACCACATACAATGCTGGGCGTGGTGACTCATGCCCACCAGCCATCAATACCACATACCACAGTGCCGGGCGTGGTGGCTCACGCCTGTAATCTCAGCA